>NW_006497648.1:8656405-8694025 GCF_000471905.2 Amborella trichopoda | reverse complement strand
TGTCTATACTCTCTCTCTCTCTCTCTCTCTCTCTTCCTTCCTTCTCTCTCTCTCTCTCTCTCTCTCTCTCTCTCTCTCTCTCTCTCTCTCTATATATATATATATATATATATATATCATTTGGGTATGTGTGTGTGTAGGCTCACTGAGCATAGATTGCTACTGGATAGTTAAACTCATGTCTTTCTCTCTCTCTCACATACACACTCACACACACAAACACACATAAATGCAACTTCATGCTCAGTAGTTTTCTGTTGTCAAAGATTTAGTTCATCCTCTCTCTCTCTCTACTAAATATAGGGATGGGAACCTGAAATCTGGAGGTTCAGATCTTTAAATTATTAGATTGTGGAGCCATTGTTGCTGTTTTGCTCATTACTATGTGGCTTTCAGTGAAGGGATGCTGATTTTCAACCAGCCATATAGTTTGCCGTCCTAACCAATGTACATGCTCTTATGTTGAGATTCATTTGTTATAAATGGAAACCATGTTTTTAAGAACTGTATTCGATTCTATATCTTTAAATGCTTTCTAGTGTGTTTATTCTGTTGACACTAGTCTTTTATCTGTTAACAATTTCATGTTATCTTATTTGGCTACGGAAAAGTGAGGCTCTTTCTCTTTTTCCCTAGGTTCTTTTTAGGAAGAAATGGTCTAACCTTTGCACCTACAGTACTCTGTTTCTCTTTGATGAGGCTTTGAGTGCCTGAACTTTTGCCATTATGCCTGGGCTTTGTATTTGGTATTGGAAGCATCTATGTTACATATACTAAAGTTTTTGTGTCATTATTATGCAAAAAGGGCCATTCAACTTGTTTGATTTCCTATCTACAATGGCGCACTAAGTATGAGGTTTTTGTTACATGCTGGAGGCGTTGGTTTTGTTGGATTTAATAATTCTATCTTGAGTCCTATAAAGTTTTCTTATATATTGAATTAGGATAAATTCCTAATTTCATAGAACTCCTTTGAATTTGAATAATGTATCACCTTCTCAATTTTTTGGAGTAATTTATGAGTTAATTTTGTTATTTGAAAACGAGTATATTAATTAAAAAAAAGGGATTTGAAAAGTAATGTACTACCTTCCTAATTTAAATTGTTAATTGCAGGTTTACTATTTGACAATAATTTATACCATTTCAATGGCCTGAAACCAAGCTATATGATGCCTTTCCTAATTTAGCAAATTTTAATTACAAACTTTCATTCTCTAAAAAACAATTTTGTGAATTAAAATATTAAATTATAATAGTTTATAATTATACTAATTTAAAATAAATTATTTTAAAATTGAATTTTTGTTTTGGTTGTCCTATTTGAAACAAAGTTTGGGTTTTTTAGTTATAAATTTGTGTTAAAAGATATTTATGATAATTTAAAAATAAAATATGTGATAAGAGATATATGACCTTCCAGAAATTTTATATTTTTAATATTGAATTTCTAATTAAGTATTTAATAAAATTGGGACATTGCAGCTAATATTGACCATGGTCTTTTTGCAAGGATACAGTAATTGAGAAATGCCCTGATCCTTCTTAGTGAAAAAATAATTTGTTATTTAGAAAATCATTCATGTTGATATACAAGAGGATCTAGGTTTGTTTTTTTGCCATGTTTTCATTACAATTTTTACTATTCAGAAATAATTTATGGTATTTTAAAACATCAGATTGTAAAAAATAATTTACAACTATAACAACTTTAAAGAATGAACCTGGAGTTTGCATTTATTTATGTTCCTATTTTTTAATATTGCAAAACGTTTGGAGCTTGCGTTGTTTTTCTTTTGTGATGCTTGATATGAATAGGTTTTCTTGCTAGTATTTTGTACAGTGAGTAACTCAAGGCTATTGTTGGATAATAGAATATTCATGATAAATAAGGCTTCTTTGTATATATGATGGTTTGGATTTTCGATTTATCTTTTTCTATATCTTTTAATAAAATAAAAAATATGTGCGGTTTTTTATTTTTATAAATGAATTTCATTATTTTGTGTCGTAACGCATGTCTGATCTCATCGATTTTTGACAGCATACTCAACGGCCCTAAGCTGTTCCTTTACACCAATTACTCACCATTGTAGAATCATCCACCATTATAACTTTGAACTTCTTCTTTTTTTTTTTTTTCTTTTCTTTTATGACAATATGCACTTTTATTTATTTATACAAAAGAAAAAAATACAACCCTTCACAAACAATATACTCACTGTGGCTACTAAACAAGGCCAAGCTTTCTATGAATCATCTACAGCATAAAGCATATGGGCTAAGATTGCCCCAATCACAATGTCACATCCCTACAAGTTTGAGCATCCAATCCTCTATTAAACACATGCTTGTAAAAAATATTAAAATAATATTCTCAATAAAATAAAATGATCAAAATACTCTTGAAACTTTCAAGGGTTGTTTTGGTCATTATGTTTTATTAAAAATAATTGTTAATATTTTTTGTATGTGCGCCGCAATGAGAAGATGGCACCATTCAAATTTTATATTCATGAAATTTGTATAAAAAAATTAAACATAAAATACTTTGAAGCGTCGGATCTAAGATCAAATAGAGAGTGGTTTACATGATCAAAATTGGACAATTGGATGGTAGGGGAAGCATAGATCTTTTACATTATAGGGAAAGTATAGACACCTTTCCCACTAAACAAAATGTAGCCGAGAGTATAGACACCTTTCCCACTATACAAAATGAAGCCGAGATCGAGAGAAACAATACAAAATACAATGCATGACACTTTAAAATTGAGTTCGAAAGCTTAAATGCAAAAAAAAATTAAAAAAATGAAACACTGGTCATGAGAACCTCGTGTTACTGGTGCAATAAAAATCTAATGCCCAAATGATTCTTTTACGTATGATCAAGCATCAATGAATTTGCTTCTGTCACGTATTCTGTTTTTTTTTTTTGAACGTTCTTTCACGTATTCTTTTCCTCAAATGATCCTGATAACCTGCCTTTTTAGAGTGCTGCCATTCTACCCCACAACCGTGAACTTGGGGAAACATTCTTAAAAACCTGTCCTCAAAATTTGCCGGTCCGATTCATCAGCCCGGCCGTTTTCTTTTCCTTTTAAACTTTGGCAACATAAATCGGCATCCTTTTTTTTTCTTTGAACTTTGTCACCATGCTTTGAATCAAGAAAACAATGAAGATGGATTCTTGGATTGCTCACTCCAATACACTAAAAGATCTGCATCAGGATAAAAATCATACCGGTAAAAGCCCATTCTTTTCTGTTCTTTTTATTGGAAGAAACATGAGATGTGAAAATTGGAACTGGTAATCAATTTGATTCCCATGGACATGGTCGACCATGTGAGAGATCGATTATGATAGCGAAATGGGTGACTCTATTAGAGAACTGAATTATTTTGGATTACGCGAATCGTCTAGTTCCAACCCATTTTATTTAGGGTACGGTTTCTATAAGGTCGCAACCTTAAACAATCCAATTAAGGCGCACCTTAAAATTTTATCATAACATGTAATTTTGTTGTAAAAAATTCTTAATATTATCTTGAAATCTATTTTCATACCTACTTATAAAATTTTAAATATAAAAAAAGGTTAAAATCAAGTAGATCTATAAATATATGAAAATCTTGAAAATGGACGGTCTAAATAATGTGTTATAAGATGCACTATTTTCGAGATTCAAAAACTTTTTTTTTTTTTCATATTCATAGATCTTGATGTCGAGATGATTGATTAGAGGGCTTTTTCAATACTAAAACAACAGTTTCAATAGATTTTTGAGGTGCATCTGTGATTCTACATTTTACTGTTGTAACTTTATATAAACTTTTTCTTTTTATCTTTTGTCGTCTGTTTTTACTAAATTTAGTTTTCAAATGAATGGCTTGGTTCTTTGTTGGAACTAGGAATGAATTCGATTCCCATGGACATGCTCAATCATGTCAAAGAAGGAAAAAGTTAATATAGAGCCTAGGCTTTAAACAATCAAATTGGAGCCTACATTAAAAGGATAGGTTGTTTTGATGCTCAAATATCATCAAATTGACTATCTCAACATCAAGATGCACAAACATAAGAAAGATATGGATTTCAAGTTTAGAAAATAGTGCATCTTGTAACTCATTTTTGGACCATCGATTTTCAAGATTTTCAAGTTTTCATAGATCTACTCATCTATACCATTTTTTAAGCTTTAAATTTTATAACTAAAGATGAAAATATAATTCAATGCCATCACAAAAATTTTCAGTATTGAAACCATATTTCTCAATACTATTTGAAGGTGGGCTCTAATTTGATTGTTTAGTGCTACGGCTCTATACAAACTGCACCTGTCAGAAAATTGAGCGAGTTTATTAGAGAACTGAACTATTTTTCATCACGTGAATCATCTAGTTTCTACCTATTTTATTTTTTATTTATCTGTTTTTTCTAAATTTTATTTTTCAAAATAATGACTTGGTTCTTTGTTGGAACTGGGAATCAATTCGATTACCAGAGAATTAGGCGAGTCTATTAGAGAATTGAACCATTTGGATAGTGTGAAGCACTTAGTTCCCACTCATTTTTTTTTTTTTTATAGTTTGTTTTTTGGAACTGGGAATCAATTCGATTACCAGAGAATTAGGCGAGTCTATTAGAGAATTGAACTATTTGGATCGTGTGCAGCACTTAGTTCCCACTCATTTTTTTTTTGTTTTTATAGTTTGTTTTTTCGAAACTTTATTTTTCAAATCAATATTATTATTATTATTATTATTTTGAGCTGAATCACACACCTGAGAATTAATCCAATTCATATCCATCAAGGCTGAATTTTTGGAAGGCCTTTCTAATCAAATTTTTTTTTTTGGTGTTGGTGAGTCAATGGGGTGAGGGCCCCTTCTCTTGATAGGAATTGAGCCTGGAACATAGCCTTGCAAATCGTCAAGCTCGAACCAATTAAGCCCAAGATCTTTCCCTAGTTGAATTTTTGAACCATTAAAAACACAACTTTCTCCCAAATATAAGGAGAGAGAGAAGATTAGCATGGCCCCTGCATAAGGATGACACGCACAAATCGAAAAATGGGGCAACTTTTTTCTTCCGAAGAAAACATATAATATGATAAGAGACTGCAAAGGAACTTCTTATGGGCCGGTGAAGCAGAGAAAAAATGTGTTCATTTTATAAAATGAAAAACAATGTGTCAGACTCTGGCTAAAGTAGGTTTTGGGGTAAGGAAAATGGTGGATTTCAATATCGCATGAATGATGAAGTTAGCATGGAGGATTTTGGAAACTCCATCATCATTGTTGGCACGGTTCTTCAAACATCGATATTTTATAAATTTCTCTACATGGGAGGTTGAAGGAAGTAGAAAATGTTTTCGTCCATGGAATGGGATTTTACTTGGGTTATTTCATTTGAAAGGCAATGTACATTGGAATATTGGTAATGATCAGATGGTGGATTTATAGGTGGAACCATGGTTAGCAGGTCAGTCACTTTCAGATTTGCATGATAATGACATTCAAGAGGATTTGGGGGCTACTGTAGGGAGGAAGGCTTCAGACTTTATCGGAGGTTCACTTCAATCTTGGGTTCTGCCACATCCCACATTTGATTTTTTGAGAAATATATGGAGGGAAGTTGAGAATTATACTCTTCCTCTACAACCCAAAAAGGATTCTCCGGTTTGGATTCACTTTGTTGATGGTCTATTTTCTATTAAAAGGGCATGGGATTTTATTAGGCATCAAGGTTCATCACAACCTATTTTTCGTGCACTTTGGTCCTCTAAATGCTACTGATAGGCGAAATGGTTCTCATGGCTGGCCTTGCATAATCGATTGCCCACCTCATTTTTATTGTAGCAGCGGGGTATGCAACTCAACTATTTCTGTCCCTTTTGTAGCAACCATGAAGACCGCCTTATTCACTTATTATGCCAATGTGCTTTTGCACAGGGTGTATGGAGATCATTTGCATGAAGATGTGGATAACGGTTTGCCCTCGGTACTTCTGTCCCTGATGTACCTAGGTGATGATTACTTTTTAGGTTTAAATTACATGGACTTTGTAATATTTGGTCTTTCATCTTTTTTTACTGCTATTTGGTTTTTATGGGAAGAGCGCAATAGAAGAGTATTTGAGTCGAGACCCACCAGGAGAGAGCTTATCGTGAAACAGATTATCTTACATGTTCAGCACTAGTAGAAGTTAAAAAGTCGTATTTCCATTTATAAAAACAAACCATAATTGGTAATCTTCAAATAACTTGGAGTCAGCAGAGGTTAGATTATCTTATTCCGGTGGCATGATCTTTTCATGAAGCACAGAATTACAAGCTTAATATTGCAGGTGCTTCCTTTAGAAATCCAGGTTTAGCAGGTGGTGGTGGAGTCATCAGGAACATAGATGACGGTTTCATTGCTGCTTTTGCAAAACATTTCAGAATTTTTGGCACTTGAGGAAAGAATTCAATTGGTTCATAAAAAGAATAGCTTTCCAATACAGACAGAAAGTGATTCGATCTTATTTGTGAATGTCATTCAGAATCGATACAGTGCTCCATGACGGCTAAAGATGATTGCAGATAATTGCTGCACCAGGCTTTTTTCTCATCGATGATTTATTACACATGTTTTTTGAGAGTCAAACATAGTTGCTGATGCCCTCGTTAAGAGGCCATCTACTGGCCTTGGTGCTACTGTGTAGTGCCATAGACCATCAGATTTTATTTCTTTTAGTTTATGACATGATCTGGTGTAATTGCCTTACTATAAGGTTGTATGTTAATTATTTTTCTCTGGCTCTTTTATTAATGAAAAACGGATTGAGGGCTTTCTCCCTCACTTATTTACCCAAAAAAAAAAAAAACTATAATAGAAAAACAGATGGGGGGCTTTCTCCCCCACTTACTTACCCAAAAAAAAAACTATTGTGAATATAGAAATGAAGCTATTTTTAACATTCAAAAGCGAAATAATAGAGAAATGAAGCTATCAATCTATCTCCGTTGGGGAACAAGGTCATCACCGTAATTTGGGAACGCACGCCCTTTCGCGACAACCTCTCTCGAGATTCTTTGCCGCCCATAAGGGATTAGGGGTATTTTAGTAATTACTATATCCATTATTTTTCGCGATTCTCGTTCCACACTCCACTATCGCTGCCTCTCTCTCTGGTTAGCCATTAGAGCTCTGCGCCAAAAACCCCAAAGACCCTAGAATTCTAAGAATTAGGGCACAAAAATGGCTATTTCAATGGGGGCTGCAAAGGCCACCTTCAACCTACGGTCCAGAATTCCCATAACTTTCTCTTCTCAGACTATCTCCTCTTCTTCTTTCCATTTCCCTCTCAGAAACCCTGTTTTCCATTGCCCTAGGCCTAGGGTTTCTTACCTCGGTTACAGGCGCCTGAGAACTAGAGCTGAGGTTGATAACGGCGCTCATTTTGATTTTGATCTCTTCACCATAGGAGCAGGCAGCGGAGGAGTAAGAGCTTCACGCTTTGCAGCTGCTAATTATGGTGCATCGGTCGCTGTTTGTGAGCTTCCTTTCTCTACCATCTCTTCTGAATCCACAGGAGGGGTTGGTGGAACGTAAGTTTTATAATTCCTGCCTTTTATTTCTCTCCATCTCTCTCTATCTTCTCTCTGTTTTCTCTTTTATTTGTTTTCATTTCCATTTCTGCTCTGCATTTCTTTTATTTTTGATGGGTATTTCCATACTAACGATTATTCTTTTTGCAATATTTTAAGGGAGAAATTTTTGTAGATTTCTTCCTTTTCATCTTGTTTACGTTCAGAATGGAGAAAATGTTTTGTTTTATATTGATGTGGCAGAAATCAGATATTTTTTTGCTCAAACAAACCGAGAATTTTTAAAAAATATTGCTTCCAATTTAAGTGTTGAGAAATTTTGTGCCAACCCATTATTCATGGTAGAGAATATTAAAATATAATAATTGAATGTAGATGATTTTTGTGGTCCAGCTGTTTTCCTTTTATTATGTCAATAAAGTGGAAGATATCATCAGATGTTTAATTTATCGAGATATCACTAATCCAATGTAAAGTATGAAGATATAATCTGAAAAGGATTTTCATTATCCTCTATAGGTGGATATTTTACGCTAACGTCTTCTAGGAGCTCAACATGTCTAGTTTACCCTTACCCTTATCGTAAAACCTGTAGCCTTTTGAACCATTGGAGTATCCGATAAATTTGCTTTATCTTTGCATTGATCCCGGATCGAAACATGAGCTGTTGGTCTTCATTTTTATAAGTTGTTCAAATCAGGTCTCTTACTTGTCTTAAGGGTCTACTATGACTTTGGTTGCAACTCTGTTGAGGATATGCATAGCCGTGCTCAATGCTTGACCCAAAAAACTTTGGGTAGACTAGCATATGCAATCATGGCCCTAGTCATCTTTAGGAGGGTACTATAATATGGGCAAGCTATTTATGCTTCCCCTACAGCATAGAAGTTCTATCCTCTCCCTTATCCAACCGTCAATTCTGAATGGAGGGCTAAGATTGCCCCAATCAGAATATCATGTTTCTACACTATTTTATTTTTAGTTTTTTTTTATAAACTGTTTTGACACCAAATTTTGGATGTCCATTCTTCTATTAAACTCGCACTAGCAAAAAATATAAAAAAGATAGTTTCAATAAAATAAAATGACCAAAATACCCCTGAAATTTTCAAGGGGTATTTTGGTCACTATATTTTATCAAAAAGTTATTTTTAATATTTTTTATAGGTGCCCCCCAATGAGAAGATTGCACGTACCAAATTTCATATTCATGCAATTTGTATAAAAAAAATAAAAAGTAAAATACTTTGAGACGTCGGATCTAAGATCAAACGGTGAGTGGTTCTCTTGATCAAAATTGGACGGCTGGATGGTAAGGGGAGGATAGAACTTCTATGCTGTAGGGGAAGCATATAAACCTTTCCCCTATTATACCTCTTAGTTGCACTATTTTGTTGTAGTATATAAGGCACGATAACATGTCTTTTAATCCTATTGTCTTTACTAAAACTGTCAAAAATGCTTTTAAAGTGAATAGACTAGATCATTGTGTATATGTCTTGAAGAGTGGGAGTAAATTTATCATACTCTCCTTATATGTAGATTGATTGGAAATGACTTGGAAATGATTGATACGACTTAGGCATAGTTTTCTTTTCAATTTGATATGAAAGACGTGGGTAATACATAATATATCCTAGGATAAAGATGACTAGAGATAGAAAGTCGAAAATGAGCTGTTTGAGTTGTGAAAGATAACTTTAAGCTATTCTTGAGATTCAAAATGAAAAATTGTAAATCATTGGCCACTCTTGTTGTCAAGGGAGTAAAATTATCTAAGAAGGATAGCCCATTAAAAAGGAAAAGAAGTGCCTAATGTTCCCTATGCAAAAGATGTTTGTAGCTTGGTGTATGCTGTAAAATGTACATAGCCAGATTTGAGCTATGCTGTATACCTTATGAGTAGGTATCAAAGATTTGCCGACAAAACCCATTAGAAAGCAAATAAAAAGAATTTTAAGGTAAATTAAGGGAAGTAGGGAACTAAACATTTTAAGTTGTGTTTTCAAGCATATTACCTTGATGTTCTAGGATAATCAGATGGTAATTCTGCTAGAGATAAGGATGTAGCAAGTCCACCTCACGGCATGTTTTTGTCTTTGGAGGAGTAGTTGTAGCCTAAGAAACAAGGGTGTGTTGCTTGATACACATAGGAAGCAAAATACATTGCACGTACTTAGGTTGTCTAGGTAAAGTACTTGATTAAAGTTGCAATTAATCGGCGAGCTAATCTAAATGTTCTATGACAATCAAGCCGTAATTATATTAATACAAAGTGGGGAAAATAGCTCCAAGGGTAGGTACATAGTGGCGCAATACTCCTAAACGCAAGATATAGTTGTGACGAACGAGGTTACTATAATTGTAAGTTATTTGCCCTCATCCAATATGATTGCAGAACCATTGACAAAGGGTGTAAGTGGGGAATTATTTTCCAAAGACATTTGGTTTTTGAGAAAAGGTTAACTTTATTTTTCAAGCACATTAGCTTAATGGAACTTAAAAATGTTAAGTTAGTTGATTGTCATGAGTGGCAAAATTTGCATTTGCATGAAAATCCTAATGATGAAATTATGGACATTTGTCATGAGACGCATATCTGTGAGAGAGTGAGAAAAACATCTAGACAAGATATTGTCATTAAGGTTATGCTCAAAAGTGTGAGTAAACCTTTTTGGGCAAATTGTAATGTTCGACCCTCATGGCCAAGTGGGCGATGTTGGCACGTGTGGCAATGGGACCTCATGTTGCTACTCCTATTCTTATGGGAAGAATCCCATGAGAAATTTAAATGCTTATGAAATTAAAATCAATGTAATATCATAGATAATGATTGTTGGTTCAACGGCTCAATGGTTGGGAGGTATAAGTCTTTGTTTTGGGAGGGCGGTTTCTTTGAAACCACTGAAAATAAAAATGTTTGACTTCCATCCTTTCCATATAAAAGGGTTTTAGGGAGAAGGTTTAACATGGTGAAATATACAAAGCTTTTTGCTAGCTTGCTTCTTTCGCTCAGAGTCTAAAGGTTCTTGGAAAATTTGGGTTTCGTCAATAACTATTCTCGTTACATCCCCTCTTGGATCTACTACTTCGATGCTCATCCTTCCCTTCGATCTTTTGCTTTCACTTGGAAAGCGGCATTGTCTCTATGAGAGAGGCAAAGTTTTTGGAAAAAGAAAATTGGAATTTAGACAAGGGAAAAAACGTGGGTTAACGAGGTGTTCAATTCCCCTAAGGCTAGTGATTGTAGAGGGGTTCAAAGTCGTAAATTTGAGAGGGGATGCTGTGAGGCCATTGATTGCGGAAGCCCAGATCTTCCAATAACTTTGACTCTTGGAGAGAGAAACAGGCTAACAGGGAGCTCTATATTTTTCACCATGTTAAAACCTTCTCTGTAAACCCCCTCTTATATGGAAATGATGGGAGTCTAACTTTATGATTTCAAGGGGATTATGAGCAAAATGACCCTCCTAGAAAATAGGCTGACGCTCATCCTCCAAACTATATAATTATTGAACCAAAAACCATTTTAGAACATTGTTCATTAGCTATAATATTGCATTGAGAAGTAATTAGTATAATAGGACACATGTAACATTTTCTCATGGGATTCTTCTCATGAGAATAGGAGTAGCACAATGCCAATATTTTCTTAGCTTCCCTTCTCTACCATCTCTTTTGATTCCACAGGCAGTGTTGGTGTAATGGAAGTTTCACAATTGCCTCCCTTTCTTCTCTCTCTCTCTCTTTCTCTCTCTCTGTGTGTGTGGTATGGCCCTTGATAGATTAGAATGGCGGAACATGATTAGTGTAGCCGATCCCAAAATAGTTGGGATAAGGTTCGAATGGTGATGATGATAATGACTCTTTGTGTTGTCGTTTTTGTTTGTTTCATTTCCATTTTGGTTGTGTATTTCTTTTCTCATTCCATAACAAAAATTATCTTCTTGCCATACAAGAATACTGCTGGCAAGGAATTTTAGTAGGCTTCTTCCTTTTCATTTGGATTAGTCGTATGCCTTCATAAATGGATAAAATGTTTATTTTGTATTGATGTGACAGTAATTGGATATTTTTGCTCAAATCTACAGAGAATTTTCAAAAAGTATTGTGAACTTAAAAGTGCTGAAAATTTTTGTGCCAATACATGCTTCATGGTAGAGAATATATAAACTATAATAATTGAATGTAGATGATTTTTGTGTTGCAGCTATTTTCTTTTTATTGTGTCAGTAAAGTGTAAGAGTTTTGAGATATCACTATTTCATTATAAAGTACAATTATCGTCTGCGCTTCCTATATAGTTCGAATGAGCCATAAACTGCTGTAGAAGTTGTTCACTCAATTAGGTGAAAGAAGAAACAGAATGGAGATAGGCCTTGAACCTGCATCTTACTAATTTGAAAAGTTAAATATCTTTCCATTGGGAGCATACAATGGCGTTAAAAATATTCATAGGGGAATTCATCACCATTTCTTTTTGGTATTTACAATTTTGGAGATCTTTTTATTGTGTAAGCATGTTTAGTTCTCTTAATTTCCCTTATGCTTTAGCTTGCCTCTGATATAGATAGTGTCAATGTGATGCTGATAAATGTTTATAGTTCCTCATATGTTGTATCATTGAGTCAGACTGGTCTCTCTCTCTCTCTCTCTCTCTCTCTTCTATTGCCGTGTATGTGCATGCTCATGTGTGTGTGTGAATGAATGCCTCCAATTACTTACACATGCTATACATTTCTATTTGTCACACATGCACATATATGAATAATTAATTGCAAATCCCTGCATGCTTCCCCTCCCAGAGCACCAAACATAGATTTTGGATGGGGATTGGCATTGTACTGAGAAGGTTGCTGTTAAAAGTTTCCAACTACCATTTTGTTTGGTTAATCTGTCTAAGTATCAGTTAAGTTATAAGGCAAACAACAATGCTGACACACTTATGAAATAAGGGTTGACAGGGCCTCAGTAGTCTACAATCACTTCTCTCCCTAACATATCTCAAATCCCATAGGACAGTTTTGTAGATGAAGCCCCAAAGACTATCTTGTTTCTTTTCTCCACCTATTTTCTTGAACATGTGTAAATTTTATGCAGCAATAAGACAGTTAATTTTTGAAACAAAATTTTTATAGCTCTTCATAAATTGTTCCCAAATCCAACTGTTACATGGTTTCGAAGTGTTATGTTTTACAACTTGTAAGCAATTTGATTGCCTGAAATTCTACAGTCTAGAGTTCAACGCCAAATTTTCTTACAATTGATACCACGTCCTAGAATAATTAGTTTTAACTTGGAATGTTTTTACATCTATTTATGATGGTTTCTATATTTGTAGGTGCTTCATAAGTTGTTTGTATAGCCTACACTATCATGTGGCTCATTGTATTAAGACAGTAGGTGCCTTCAGTTCTATGGGCAATGGGTGCCTTCAGTTCTATGGGCAATGGGCATGTGACATTATTAGAGGCAAACACAATAATTGCTCTTTATTGGTTTCCTTATGCAGGTGTGTACTTCGCGGTTGTGTGCCAAAGAAGTTACTTGTTTATTCCTCCAAATATTCTCATGATTTTGAAGAGAGTCATGGGTTTGGATGGTCCTACCCTGCTGATCCAAAGCATGAGTGGAGCATCCTGATGGCCAACAAGAATGCTGAGCTTCAACGCCTTACTGGGATTTACAAAAATGTTCTGAACAATGCTGGTGTAACTCTAATTGAAGGCCGTGGAAAGGTTGGGTGCCTTCTCGCTTCTGAGATCAGGTTATAAATTTTTCTAGGGAATTATATAAAAAAGAATCTCTCTATTGGCTACTATCATGGGATTTTTATTCATTGTGTGGATTTTAATAATTCTATGTAATTCTCGCCCCATTTAAGAATTTAAGGAGTCATTTACTGCTACACTATCAATTCATTTGTACCATATTATAACTATTTGTAGCCAAAAAAGGTTATATCATCCTATTTTCATGGGTTTTTTTTTTGTGGATCTTAATGGTTCTATTTACAGATTGTAGATCCCCATACTGTTGATGTAGATGGGAAATTATACTCTGCAAGGCATATACTCATTTCTGTTGGTGGGAGGCCCTTTATTCCTGATATTCCTGGCAAGGAGTATGCAATAGACTCAGATGCTGCGCTAGATTTGCCCTCAAAACCCAATAAAATCGCTATAGTAGGGGGAGGGTACATAGCTCTGGAGTTTGCAGGCATTTTCAATGGGTTAACAAGTGAGGTCCATGTATTTATTCGTCAGAAGAAAGTTTTAAGAGGCTTTGATGAAGAGGTATAGATGTCTTTTGTTGTTATTATTATTATTATTATTTTCTACGTTTGAGTGCCACGTTGAGTGATCCACTTCTAGGTTTTTTGTAGATCAGAGACTTTGTGGCAGAACAGATTTCTCTAAGGGGAATTGAGTTCCACACTGAGGAGACCCCACAAGCCATACAAAAGTTATCAGATGGTTCACTGTCATTGAAAACCAACAAAGGAACCATGGATGGTTTTTCTCATGTCATGTTTGCCACTGGAAGAAAACCTAACACAATGGTTTGTGTTTCTTGCAATTGTCTCTGTTCTTGTGTTTTTATTGCGGTTGCAGATTTTGGGCAACTGTTCATGGCATTAGGTCTGAACTTCCCATTAATGTGCAGAATATAGGTTTGGAGACAGTTGAAGTGAAAATGGGAGAAATGGGTCAATCGAGGTAACTCCTAGAGACTGTTGCACGTGATTTTATCCACTATAATTGAATTTTCTCAATTATCCAGTCTCAATTGTATGGGTTTGATTGCTATCAATCATTTTTAGGTTGATGAATACTCCAGAACTTCTGTTGAGTCCATTTGGGCTGTTGGTGATGTCACCGATCGACTGAACTTGACTCCAGTTGCTTTGATGGAAGGATGCGCATTTGCAAAAACTGTTTTTGGCAATGAACCTACAAAACCAGATTACAGGTATGTTTTTTGTGTGCAGTTTAATATTCAACCTATCCATTATTGTAAGTAATAGTCCAAGGCTCTTTTTCATGAGTGCATGAAACCAGTATCAGTTGTTTTGGTTCTGATTGTTATGTTGCTGTTTTTATAGTGCTGAACTAGTTTAAGCGCTGGGGTAGTTAGGGTATTCGAACATTAAATGTTTTGTGATTTTCTGCATCATCTTGTGTTTCTTTAGTTAATTGCATTCCATCAAAAGGACTCTTTATTGTTTTCGTGGTATTAGCGCTGGTGTACGCTTCATTGAAATATAGAAGTCTTTTAAGTGATATTTGAGGTTCACAGAACTATTTAGAGAACATGCTTGTGCTTCATGATGAGAAATACCTCAGTTGGAGAGGCTAGTTTTCACCGTCCAAGTAGAACACATTCTGCAAGAGCTATTGCTTCTGCCAGAGCTACTTTGGTAGAATGCCTTCTAGATGTGGGTGTCTTTCATTAGGCTCTTCTAGCATTCCCTTTTGGTCGAGCTGTCTCTTTCCAACTCTGTCTTTGAACTGTCTTGGACGACAGATGGATGAATTGATAGATCGATACATAGATAGATAAAATGGGCTTATTAATATTGTAGCTTTGTTCTTGAATTATTTAATAAACTGTGAAATTTTACCTTTAAACAGAGCAGTTCCTTCTGCCGTGTTCTCTCAACCTCCAATTGGAACAGTTGGCCTCACAGAAGAACAGGTGAAAAGAGCTATTAAACTTTTCTTGTCACCATAATATAAAAATTTATATAGTTGTCGAAGGAAAAGAAGAAATTTCTCCAACAGCTTATTGATTGCCTTTTTGTTCGCATGTTACTCAAAATGTTTTCCTGTTTTTGTATAGGCAATTAAAGAGTATGGAGATGTTGATGTCTTCACCGCCAACTTCAGGCCTTTGAAGGCGACTCTCTCAGGACTCCCTGATCGGGTCTTCATGAAACTCATTGTTTGTGCCAACACGAACAAAGTCCTTGGGGTGCACATGTGTGGAGAAGACTCACCAGAGATCATGCAGGTTTAGTTCTTTAAATTTTTTATTTTGTCATGCTTTTCTCAAAACTAAAGTTACTTCTTTAAATTCTTTATCTTGTCATGCTTTTCTCCAAAATAAATTTACTTATTTAAATTCTTTATTTTGTCATGCTTTTCTCAAAGGTTCTTCTTTAAATTCTTTATTTTGCCATGCTTTCTCAAATTTTTTTTTTTTTATGGTTTTAACATTTTGCTTTTATTTTGTTACAATAATTTTTTTCTGATGAGAGAGAGTCATGACTCCTCTTGGACAAGTGGTCTACTGTCATGGATTCTGCAGCTTAAGTGATTGTCAAACTTATTTTACATTGAACTGATTCAGGGAATTGCAATTGCGGTGAAAGCGGGGTTAAACAAGGCAGATTTTGATGCAACAGTGGGTATTCACCCCACAGCTGCAGAAGAATTGGTTACAATGAGGACCCCTACCCGAAAGATCCGGAGAGATACAACTCCATATGCGGTATGTTTTTTTTTTTTTTATAGTGTTGACCATTGTAAAGAGTAAAGATGTACAAGTTGTCAAAAGAATAGGCTACCCACAACTCGGGAGCTTTATACTAAACCCACCGAGAGGCTGGTGTGGGTCAAAAAATTCTGTCCATCCAAAAAAGGGCAAAGGTAAAAGGCTAAAAACTCCAAAACCACAAACCTAAGATCTCTAAACTATTGCCGTAGCTGCTCCTTCTCTAGCGAGAGTGTATATCACGTGAATTACCTCCCGCCAGGTACGTGTCCATGAAATGGGAATATGCCTGCAAATGTCAAAAAAATCTCATCAGACACGTGAGCAGGTCTCCAGGTGGGTGTGCCTCCCCTGAGGCCCAGAGGACGACATTACTAGAGTCGCCTTTGACGACCAATTCAGTGCTCCAGTGAGGGTTGAACTGTGTGAGACCTTCCAATAGGGCGAGAGCTTCCGCCATAGTGGAATCAGCTCGGCCGATAGGTCTGGCGAAGGAAAAGGGGGAGAGGCCATGGTGGTTTTTGAAGATGCCCCCAGTACCGGCTGGCCCCCAGTACCGGCCGGTCTTGGGTTACCAAGTGAGCAACTGTCGAATTTAACTTTAGTTTTGCCCAATTCCGGAGGTCGCCAAAGAGGCAACTGAGGGATGGCTTTAGGCCTGAGATAGAGGAGTGATTGATGGAAGTCCAAGGCTGAGAGGTGCTTGAAGCAGCTATGGTTCGAGGCCCAAAAGATAACCATGGATTTGATGTTGTCCCTCAAGACATGGAGTGGAGAGTAACGCCCTTGAAAAATGCGGTTGTTGCGCTCGAACCAAATGGCCCATAAGATAGCCGCTATTGAGGCCTTCCATAGTAGAATGCCTGATTTGGCCATGGGAGGAACTTCGCGTATTCAAACATGTGGGGTACTGACCTAGGGGTGACCCAAGACTAGTTGAACAGTAAAAGTTAGTCCTTCCAAAGTTTGCTGGCTAAGCTGCAGTGAGTGAAGAGGCATGGATTTGTTTCCTCGTCGGCCGTGCTCATTGCACAGCAATTGGGAGTGACCAGCCTCTTCATTTTTTTTAAGAAACGTTCACTGTATTTCATTAAGACCAAAATTACAAGAGGTGTGGCGAACCCTAAGGGTCACACTATACAGGCGCAATCAGGGTCCAAACTGTGTACAAAAAAGGAAGAAAGCAACACAGAGAGGCCAAGAGAAAAAGGCTTTAGATCCCCAAGATGGGGACTGGATGCCCCCTCCTTAGCCAACATATCAGCATCTCAGTTGGCTTCTCTATACACGTGTTGCCAAGCGATGCTGAAATCTTTGGTGATATACAAAATTTATTAAAAAATGTCATCAAGACGCCATGGCCAAGCTGAACGATTGGAAGCCCAGGTGATTATATTCTTGGCATCTCCTTCCACTATCAAGTTATGACTCCGAGAGGGGTCACACTTGCGAAGGCCCTCCAAGAGGGCAAGGGCCTCTGCAAGGGTGGGTTCTGCGATACCAATAGCGCGAGATAAGGACATCAGAATACTCCCATCACTAGCACGTAGGAGCCCCCATATACCAGAGGGTCCTAGGTTGCCAAGGGAGCAACCATCCAAATCAAGCTTGAAACCTCCGCTTTCTGGTGGTCTCCATAGGAGGTCCTCGAAATATTAGAAGAGTCTTCTTTGCAATTGGTCTACCGTTAAGACCCTCTCGAGAGGGAATCCAATTATAGACCTGGATTTTGGGAGGGGTGAAGGATAGCCAAGCTTTGGCGACAAGGGAAGAGGATGAGGTGGAGGTTGGGATGGAATGGAGTTTGCGGTTAAAGGAGGAAACTGAGAGTGAACCGTCTGCACTAAGGGACGAAATTTCTTTGACCTGGCCCTGGGGAGAGATATAAACGGAGTGGAGAAGGGCTGAGGCCTGAAGGAAGGCTTCGAACTTCCGCGTCATGGAGGTGTCTTCTAAAGTTTGGATTTCCGAAGTGAGTAGTGCCTACCATTTGTAATGAATCCGCAATTGAGACATTGTTGTTCTGGCCAAGCGGAAGAGGTTGGGAAAAAGATCTCTCAGGGGAGTGTGGCCTGTCCAAAGGTCAGATCAAAAGTTAATTATGTTGCCCACCCTTGCATGGATGCAAATAGTAGCTTGAAGGAGTGTAGGCAATGCAAAAATGATCTCCAGGCACCTGAGCATGAATTGCAGGCGGTTTTGAGGGGAAACCAGGGAGGATGGTGTAGGCGATTTTTGTGGCACAATACAACTTGCCACAGATAGCTCTCCTGGGTGGCCTGATGCCACCAACATTTGCCCAATAAGGCCAAGTTGTTAAGTTCGAGGGAGCGAATACCTAGGCCGCCTTGAGATTTCGGCTTGCGAACTGTGGTCCAGGAGGTAAGGTGATGCTTCCTGGATTCACCGTCTCCAGCCCACTGAAAGTTGCGCATGAGTTGTTCCAGGCGTGAGGCATCAGCGGCAGGTATGTGGAAGAGGGACATTTGGAAAATGGGGACATTGGAAAGAGTGGCCTTTAATGAGGGTTACTCTACCTATTGGGGACAAGAATCTCCCTTTCCAGGTGGCCAACTTGTGGTCATATTTATCAATGATGTGCTCCTGTTCTCTTTGTTTAGGCTTGCCATGGCAGAGGGGAAGGCCCAGGTAGGTGGAAAGGAGGGTGTTCACTGCACAGTCCAACCCATCGCAAGGTCCTGGGTGGCCTGTGGCTCCATGCCCATGCCAATCATTTTCGATTTGGCCATGTTGACCTAAAACCCATGGCCAGTTCAAAGCACTTGAGGACAACCTACTGCTCAGAGGCCCCACAAAAGAGTAGGGTATCATTAGCGTATTGAAGGTGAGAGATGACGGGGCCTTCATTGGTGGTATTGAATCCCGCCAATAGGCTGTTCACGGCCATTGACCTGCTGAAGACTTCGGCCACGATGGCAAAAAAGAATGGGGACAGGGGATCCCCTTGTCAGAGGCCCCTAGAGGAAGGGAAGAAGCCCTTGGGGGTTCCATTGATGATTATGGCAAAGAAGGCGTTAGAGATGCAACTTCTAATTCATTTGCGTGAACGATTTCCAAAGCCCATGCGGTGCAGGGTTTTGTCCAGCACCGCAAAAACGACATGGTCGTAGGCTTTTTCCTAGTCCAATTTTATTAGGTTTCCTGGAATCGTGGATTTGATTCTTGAGTGTATACATTCGTGCGCAACGAGGGCTCCATCTAAAATTTAGTGGTCTTTCACGAAAGCCCCATGATGGGGGTATATCACCCATCCTAGCATGTCCTTGAGTCTAAGAGCCAGGGCCGTACCCAGTGTCTTGTAAGAACTGTTAATTAGACTTACAGGTCTAAAGTCCTTGAGTTCTTCAGCCCCTTCCACTCCAGGGATAAGGGCGATGAAAGTGGCGTTCATACCTTTATTGATGATCCCTCACTCATGGAACTCCGCAAAGAAGGCAAGTACGTTGGGTCGGAGGGGTTCCCAGAAGTTTTTGAAAAGAGCTATGGGAAGCTGTCGGGGCCTGGGGCGCCCAGGTCAGAGACGGCTTTGAGGATCTCGTTTTTGGGGAATGAGCGCTCCAGCCATAGGGCTTGGTCTGGAAAGAGAGGTTGGCCATCTTGGGGGTAGGTTTGATAGGTGAGTTGGAGATCTACGTAAAGAAGTCAATAATGGCTTTCTCCATCTGAGGGGCTTGGTCGAGGATGACAGCCTCAACTACTAACTGGGTTATGGTGTTCTCTCTTCTACAATTGGCTTTATGGTGTTCTCTCTTCTACAATTGGCAGTTTTGTGAGAAAAGGCCGTATTGAGATCACATTTAAGCCATTTAACCCTCGAATGTTGTGCTCAATATATCTCTTGCTTTTTTAGGGTGTTATGATAGTCCATCTTGAGTTGAGTCCTGAGTTTGATTTCGTTGGGATTGAGGGGGCGGGACTCTTCGGTCTAGTCCCAAAAGTTGATAGCCAGAAGGAGGGGGATTCTTTAAGGCTGTGGAAGTTCCCAGGAAGCTGCCTACTAGGAGGCCCCTAGGAAGTTGGAGTTTCATTCGGAAGCGAAAGGCAGCCCACCTGTGCAGTCGATTGGAAACTGAGGACCACCATGAGGAAATCAGAGAAGGCAGGCTAGGCTCCTTGAGCCAAGCCAATTCGAAACGAAAGGGTCTAGGCCCTCCCCATGCCAGCTGTGTGTTGAAGACAATGGGCTTGTGGTCTGAGGCAGGTTTGGGAGGGCAAAGGAAAGGGTGCCAAGGAAGTGTCCCAATCATGGTTGCTCAGGTATCGGTCCAATTTGGAGAAGGGGGGAGAGGATGAGTGGTTGGATCAGGTTAAGACTGCTCCTAGGAGGGGAATGTCGATAAGTTCATGTCTGGAGATGAAATATGAAAAATTGAGCATGGATTAGGTGATTCTTGAGCTCGAGTTTCTTTCGAATGACCACCTTGTGACATTAAACGCCTATGCACCAATGGGAAGGGGGATAGGGGGCAACCTTGTCAAGCTCATCCTAGAGAAAACCTCTGGAAGAGTCGGAGTTGGGGTCCATAGACTGTTGTGGATTTTCACGGAAGCCTGTCGAAAATTCTAGGGAGGGTGATGGTCACAGTAAAAGAGGTAATGTGGGAGGTTACAAGGGCATGGGTCCTAAACGACCTATATGCCAATGGCACCATTGGCTTCAAGAGCCACCCATTGGCAAGGTCTTTGACCCCAGACCTGTCGGACTTGTCCAAGAGTGGGGTGGTGGGGGAGAGGAAGCAAATGTCATTAAAATATAACTTCTGTATATTTATTGGACCATTTTGAATGATGAGAATAACTTAGGTGTGCTTTTGATATCGCACCTTTTCTTTTCTTTTTTTCTTAAATTGGCTTCTCTTTAAACTGGATAGAATATTTTGTTGGGCTAATTAATAAAGGAGACAAATTTGTGCCCAGTTTTAAGTTGACCCTTGGCCAGAACCTTTATGCAGTCCCATATTGTCAACATTGTATATCTTACTACTAAATCTGAATAATGAGCATTAGCCCTTGTTTTCCTGCCATTCTTTGATCGAAGGGAGTGAGGAAGCTTAGTCTTTTTTACTCTGTTTTAGTCTCCCCTTCAAACAAAATGGTGACTAGGTTATCTTCCTTGGTGCTTCCTCTCTCTGCATCAATTTCCACTAATGCTCATCCTTATCTTGTGGCAAAATATCTGATATTGTTTTCTACTTGTCTTTCTGTTGTAACTGGTTTATTTTTTGTTCTTTTTTCTATGAAATGTGACTTTAGAATACAAGATCTCTGGTCTCTTATTTTATGCTTTTGCAGGGGGAGTTGATGCAGGAGCCAAAAGCAAAAACTGCAGCTTAATGAACAAACCTTAAACCTGAAAGTGAGTTTGATGTAAATATGCACGTATATACATCTAATATGAACCCACTGTGCCCACACACATATGGGGTTACCTCGAGTGGCTTAGTGACCTATCATGAGCATGCTCTTTAGGATTTACCTTACACACACACACAGGGAGGTGAACTTGGTTTAGAGAGAGAGAGATGAACTTGGTTTTTATGTGGGACAAATTTCAATCCCGCAACTTCCCTCATTCAATCCGTGTCTCACCTCCCCGCATACAATTTATGTCTCACATCGCCCAGGACCAAGGGCCATGGCTAACTGCTTCCCTTGTTAAAAGAAGTTTTTGTGGCTTCTTCTGAAGCTTAGAATAATTTGTGTAATTGGTTTTGTGATTTCAGATCCAACTATGGCCATCAATGTTTCACTCCTTGTGGAAAGGCACCAAAAGGAAATTTAGCAACAAAGGTCCAAAGGATGGAAATTCACCAAGGAAGCCTTTAAATTGGTGCGGGCCTGGTATTCTGAGATGATTCCGAGGTTTTCTGATTCAAGCTGAAAGATTGTCTTATTTCTTAACAAGTATTAGACCCATGCCAAAAGTGAGAATACGAGTTCATGTATTTTTTCTTTTTTTGGTTAAGTTAAAGCAATATTCAATTCTGTTTTGTGAGTGGGTTATCTTTGGGGGAGTAAAGATAATTACAGTCAATAATAATCATATAACAATTTTCCCAATTCCATCATGTTTTAGCTCCCATGGAAGTCATTGCAGTTATATATATATAAAAAAAAACACCGTTCCAGAATATCATATTCCCTTTCTACTTTTGTAGTTATTTTCTGGGTTTTTGAATAAATTCTTGCTAAAGTCTCTCTCTCTTTCTCTCTCTCACTTGTACACATGGGGTAAAGCAAATCACGTGAGTGATGACCATTCTAGACAATATATCCCAGACAATCAGATCCATTAAGCAAAAGATACCTAACAATAAACATATATAACTTCAAAAGAAAAATCGACAAAGCTGCTCCTAGCATATGAACAAGCCTCATCCAATTATCTCATTCGGCCTAAAA
The DNA here is from genome assembly GCF_000471905.2 of Amborella trichopoda. The sequence goes on along the minus strand of NW_006497648.1, from coordinate 8,671,514 downwards.
AACACGGCCATACTGAGAGCTCACAATACTTTTTGTACACAAATCTCTAGCAGCTTTGATACATATTGAGATATCACACTCGTATCATACACTCGCAATACATGATTCCACACTACTTTTTTTGGGGGGCGATGGGGAGAGAGAGAGACCCACACAAAAAGGCCCGGAACCAAAAAACCCACATCAGGACTGAACAGCCAACTCCTGTAAATGCTTCATAAAATCTTGCAAACTTGGATCATCTGTGAATATCATCTCAGTTGAGCTCGTATCAACCCATTCCGTCTTCTGAGTAATTGAGGGGTTCAGTTTTGCAAGCAAAAACCGAGCCTGGCTTCCATGTTGATCACATACCACAAGCTTAGGAACCGGAATTCTCTCTGCAATCAGGGCCTCAGCATCTTGAACCGGAGCCTCCATGAGTTTCCTCAAGTTCTCATAGTTCGGGTACTCAAGATACCCAAGCTTCCTCCACTGGGCAAAGTTGGACCCAAAATGAACCACCACATGGAAAAATGAATCAAATAGTAAGATACAATCTAGTGAAATCGATTTAACGTCGAGTAAAACTGGAACTGGGGGCCCATCGAACGAATATCTAAAAAGAGTTGGTTGGATCATAACAAGTGAGCCCACCACCCCTTCTCGGTTCAAAACCAACCGAAAGAAGGCTGTCTCATCTGGGGTATTGTTAAAAACATCTAAGAACTGAGACCTTCGCAGATAGAACATGAATTGGGGGTAGAGAGAGAAAGTTGATGAGAGACGAAATGTGGATGGGTCCTCCTTCACATAGTCCCCAAACTTTGCAGCGAAACGGATGAGGGTTTTGTCAAGCCACCGAAGCGCGTTATCGGCACATGATTGTTCAGCCTTGTGAATTGCGAGCCTAGCCATGACTGAAGCTGCAGCCTCCTGATCAAAACCTTCGGCAATCTCTTGGAACCGTGCCTTATCAACCCACCTTCTTGCACAAGTGGTTACACGAAGCCGGGTCTCTCCATTTCCATTTCGATATCTCGTTTGAAACTGAATGAGAAAAGCAGAGCCTGGTTGGGCTTTGGGCTCACCCCCCACTTCAAAAAAGAAGGCTATACATGTCTTGCTATGGATCGTGCTAAGTTTCCATGCACAAGTCCCACCTTTCCCTATCTCTTTCTCACTCACCAAGCTGTTCTTCCTTCTGAGAGAGACACAGGGCCCTAAAGCCCCACATATCTTCACCTCTTTTGTGGTTACCACATCAATTGTTGCATTGAAGTTCATGTCGTGGTGGTCTAGTTCAAAGAGCCGGTGCAAACACTTCTTAAACTGATCGGAACCAAAAGACTCAGCAAGGACCATCAGGCCTCCTGAGCTCTCAACCGATGGTTTGAGCTCAGCGGTCCCCACCTGGTCTAGAGAGCAGGCGAACACATCTAGAGAGAGAGAGGAATCTGATAGCCTTTGAGCTAAGTGGCTGTAGAAATTGCAAGCTTTCTTGTAGTGAGGGGCTCTATCAGAGAGCAGGTCTTGGTGGGTCCGGATGCTCTTTGTGAGATCAGTCTCAACAACCATGGCAGGGCCCACAGTTGTAGGACCTGAGAGGAAAGTCATGATTTGCACTCCTGTGTTTGGAAGGCAAGCTTCTAAAAGGGTAGTAGCTACAGCTATTGCAGCACCAGTGGAGCGTTGGGGTCTATGGCCAGGCATGGGAGGAACGGAAACAGAGATGCCTTCAAGGGCAGCAGTAAAATTAAACTCGCAATCTGAGATGGGGAGGAGATAGCCTTGTCGGTGAATATGTGCCTTGCCGAAGTGGCGATGATGGAGATGCGATATGCCTAGGAGCTCTTGGATCTGCAAGAAGGGGGTAATGGCACTGTTTTAGAGAGAGAGAGAGAGAGTACAGGTCATGGAGCAAGTTAAACATGATTCAAAATATTCAAGAAGTTAGGTTTGATTGAGCCCATAGCTCCAATTGAAGGCAACTGTTGTTGCAACATTGAGCTCATGAACGTAAATTAGTCATCTATAGAACAAAAGATCGTTTATAAGTTGCATTTTCTTCATTAGGATTTCAAATTTCTCATACACATGAAACTTTTGAAAACCAATTTATCATAAACTCCCAATCTGCTAGAAATACCTCATGAAGCAGCTAAGGAAGCATTACTTTTGGAAGTAGGGACACCACAAAGTATAAAACCCTGCAAAGTCCATATATGAGGCGGATTCCTTTCGTAGCTATTTTTTTCCAATATTTCTTAATGGAGTTGCCTAAAAAGCTTAAAAGGAAAGATGCCCGTGGGATCACAAAGGAGTATGAAACAAGGAAAGGGAAACATGGATCACCAAGTGGACCGACTTGGCTCATCAAAGAATGCTAATAAAGTAATACATCAATAAAACATTGACAAGTTAACATAATATTTTTTTGAAACTGTTAACTGTTGACAAGTTAAAATAATATAAACTCAGTTAAAAATTTCAATAACAGAATAAAATAGAAAAAAGTGAAGAGTGCTAGACTTATTAGGGTTACCAGGTAAACTGCAAACCTGTTTGCGAGACTTGGAGCACCTAAATGCTTTCACAGAGGAACAGAGCTCCAGTGACATAAAAGGAAGAATGCACTCTATTCCTAGAAGAGAATTTCTTTATATATATAGAATCCAAAATCATGCAAAGCCAACTAGAATAGAAACAGAAAGGTATGCTTCTAGATATAACTCAAAACTGCTGTTGAAGGCAAATTGGACAAATAGAAGAAGAGGTCGATAGCATATTAGCATTTTTCGATATTCACTAGGTTTTCATTCAGGAATTGGGAAGTATATGGAACTTTGAAGAGTTTAAGGGAAATCAGAAAAAGAGAGACATTTAAACTCTTTGTTTATATCCTTTTCTCTAGTTCAGGAAGATTGTATATGATGTATATTACTTTTCTTTGACCGAGGGTTCATCCATCCTCTTCTATCTCTATACCCCTTCCCTCGCTCTCACTCCTCCATCACTCTAAATATTACGGGGCTTCCTCCCTGTTCTTGTACACGGACCATGTCACTGGTTCACCTACACTTTTTTGACCGAGGGTACACCTATTCTCTGTTTCTCTCTCTCCCTCCCTCCATCCCCCTCGCTCCAAAAAAAAATCTCCATATATTACCAGGCCTCACTCACTGTTTTTGTATGCAGACCATGTCACTCTAAGCACACATGTGGGTTGCCTCTCACTAGATCAATACCTCATCAGGTTTTAGTAATTATTACTATATTAATACAAGTTAAACTTCTCTCAAAAAAATATATGCTGTCTATTGCAAGAAAATTTTGTTAGCTAACTAACATCCAATGGCACCATAATATTCAAATAAGCAAGCTGCCTCAGCAACTTCAAGGCATCAATTCCCCTCAGAGGTATATATATGCATTGTCATCCACCAGGAACTATATAGAGAGAATATGTGTGTATACATGTGTGTGTGTATGTATGCATATACATATGCATTATTATTATATTATTTATTATGATTATCTTAAAAAGCAATAATATCTGCAAATGGGGTGTTAGATCCTAGTGACCAGCCCAAGTCCTTGTCAGACTCAGTGAGTTTCAAACCTGGTTTCAAACTGTCACACTCTACTTCAGGTTTGAAACCTACACTTACTATCAGAGAATATTGTAGAACGCCTTATACATTAATTCAATAACAAACAGAGTATTTATAAAATAATATTAGCAATAATAGCTAAAAACAATATAAATGTGATGGACATAAGGCACTTGAAACCTAGTACAGTGATCTTAAGTAAATATGATGGTAACAGCCTCCAAGATCATACTAAGGTTTCCCTTGCTGAAAACAACTTAGCCGTATGGGTTTACTTCAAATAATGTCCCATCCTTTGAGCTATGATTGAGCCAAGAAAACATAGTTTTCCAACTCCCCATGTCAATTTCTAATTACTGGCCACAGTAACATGGCTTGAATTTGGTTCTTAAGATTTTTTTTCATGCCAGTAACATGGCAGATGGAGTTCATTATTGTGAACTACTTTCTCAACCAAAAAACTGAAGATGGTTTTGGGAATCTATTTTCTCAACCAAAAAACTGAAGATGATTTTGGGGAACTACTTTCTCTAAAAAAAAAACAGGATTTTAGGGTTCTCCTATGAAAAATTAGGAAGCAAAGATCCCAACAATTGCTTTATGTGTCAGATATATCATTCACATAGCACAAGTTAAATAGTAATATCATAGCACAACTAAAATACACAACAGAATTCCCAAGCATGGAGCAAAGCTCAATGCAGAATGCTAGGATTCTGCGGTTTATGATATCTTGTTAAGTGAAATGTGCTCAACTTTTGGAACCACTTATTATCTTTGTTTGGCCAGTGCCAAAGTTTCCTGTATTTATACATAAACCTATATTTACCAAACAGGTTATCAAACCACAGCCTACTCTACAAATTTATCGACAAAGATGCGAAAAAGAACCCCAGAACCAAGTATCAGGAAAAGGAAATAACTCTAGTAGTAGAAAAAACACTCAAACCCAACAACTGCAATCACTAACAACTCCGCGGTTAAAATATACTCCTCACTTGCGCCTAAACAGACCATGGCATAGCTCCTAAGCCCTCAGTCAAACATCTTACCCATTTTGAAGCAAACTGTCAAATTTCATAACTTTTGCACAAATATTTTGTTGTCAAAATCAATAAAAGTAAAATTTCATTCTGTTGTCAAGCTCACTACCTTCCTCCGTTGCAAACTTTTCTACATATTTATAGCCTTAAGTTCTTTTACCTTCTTTCATGACTCGCCTTCGTTTCCAATGCTCAATCCCTCAACAATACAACCCAATTGCAAAAACGTATTATGTTCATTTGCCACCAAAGTTGAAGTGAAGCTGTGTAGTGCCTCTTGAGCTCACCATGTCGAGCCCGCGTGCCAAATTAGGGATGTGCACAACAGAACCCAGATACCGGACAAATACAACAAAATCCGTGTGTGTGTATGTGTGAAGATAGCAAGCAAATAAATAAATAAACAATGACATCAAGATTTACCTTTTCAGGCTACACGTCCACGGGAAAAAAAGGTTAGATCTACTATTGAAAATAATAGTTACAAAATCATTCAAGAAGCAAACTTTCTTTGACTCTTGGACTTTTTTTTCAGTCTCTTCTCCTTCTTCTTCTCTCTATAGAAGGATCACTTTCTCTTAAAATTTATTGCATCTAAGAGGCTTCACTATCTTCTTCTTCTCGCTATGGGAAGGCTCACTTTTCTCTCTCTATTGTGACAATGAGAGGTACACACCCCAAGAAGAGCCACACACACAAAGAAGATGAACTTTTATCATCAAGAAACACAAACCCTCACGTGAGCCTTTTTTTATGTGATTTTGATTTGTTCTTTTTTTCTCTCTCTGAGAGATAAAAAATAATCTTTGACCACCTTTTTTTTCATCTCATCTCATCTCATACGTGGGACCCATATGAGGATTTCTTTCCCTATTGGGAAATCCCAACCTCGTAACATGAGGTTTGTCTTTTTTAACTACTTCCAATGACATGTCATGCAAGTCATTGGGTTATTCTATAATACCTCATTCTTTTGGGGACTTGACATGGAGTCCCTCTCGTATGCAATATTGATGCACCCGTCACTACATTTTCCAACCACGCCAACATCTGCGGTCACTGCAGTGGTTTGCCTGCCATTATCCCTGGCATTGTCCTCAGTTTGCACTTTCTTAAGCTTCTGACGTTCTTTCTTAGTGTGTCCATTCTTGCCACAATAATATGTGACCCTCTTTCTCGACTTTGATCTAACTTTATCCTTAGATTGGCTAGATCGATTTTAGTGCCTATTTTTTAACCATCTTCAATTTGTGACAAGAGCTTGTGAGTTCAATGAGTCGAAGGATCTTCGTCTCATCTCCTCATTCAGCAAGCTACTAGTAATTTAATGCATGGTCACTATCCCATAAGTTGCTAAGTTACAAACTACCAAGGTCTCCCAACTATGCAGTAGTGAATTGAGTAAAAACAGAGCTTGTAGCTCATCTTCAAGGAACTACTTCATCGTTGCGAGTTGGTTAACAATGCTTTGCACCTCGTTTAAGTGCTCTATAATGGGTCCCATGTCCCTGAACTTCATGTTTACCAATTTTCATATAAAAAACGCCTTACTTTTTGCGGTCTTTCTCTTGTACAAGTCATGTAGCTTATCCTATAATAAATTGGCAAATGTCTCTGTTGACACAAGGTGGAACACATTTTCATCCAACCATTGTCGGATAATTATGAGAGCCTTTCGGTCTAGTCACTTTCACTCATCATCAGTCATACTTTCAGGCTTGTATTCCACCACTTCAATGGGTGTATACAAGTCCCTACAAGTATAGAATACCTTCCATCTTCGATTTCCAAATGATCCAGTTATTTCCTTTGAGCGATATCATCCTATTCCCAATATTAGAGTTCATCTGTAATCCACGCATACAGTCGCCACACCCTTTTCCTCCCTTTCTTCTTTTCACTGGTGGTTAGGGGGGCTCACTGTCAATTAAAGTCCTTCCGATGGTTAAAGTGCCTCGGACGGTTAAAGTTCCTCAAGGTGTCCCATCCCATGTGGAAAAGACCCCATGGTCAATACTCTAAAAGAATGGGGTGTTATAGAATAACTCAATAATTTGCATGATAAGTGATTGAAAGTGGTTAGAAAAAGATAAACATCACGTAAGGAGATTGAAAGTTTTTCAAAAGAGAAACCAATCTTCAAATGGGCCCTACATATGAGATGAGATGAAAAAAAAGAGAGGGAAAGAGAGAACAGTCAAAATCACATAAAAAGGCTCACATGAGGGTCTAGGGTTTCTTGATGATAAAAAGTTCCTCTTCTTTATGATGTGTCTCTTCTTGTGATGTTTGCTTTTCCATGTCACAGTAGAGAGAAAAGTGAGCCTTCTCATAAAGAGAATAAGAAGAGAGAGTGAAGTCTTTTAGATGCAGTAAATCCTAAAAGAAAGTGATCCTTCTATTAGAGAGAAAAAGCGAGAGAAAATCTCTAAAAGAAGTCAGAGAGCCTAAGAAAACTTGTTTCTTGAATGATTTTGTAACTATTATTTTTAATAATTGATCTGATTTCTTTCTCCTGTGGGCATAACCTGAAAAGGTGAACCACATAAATATTAGTGTCAGTGTTGAAGTATTTATCTATTTGCTTGCTATCTTCACTCGTACACTCGCACGAATTTTGGTGTATTTGTCCCATATCTAGGTTTCAACAAATCGTATCAAAGCCAAGTTTTTCCTTTAATTCTCCACTAAACCTTCTAGGTTGGATGGATTCTTTTAGGATCCTTCTTACATGCAAGATTCATTTTTAAACCGCCAAAAGGGAACATTTTGGGACACACCATCAATTAAAAGAGATCATCGATGAGCGACCATCGTGTAAAGTCTTAACTGATGAAACGTCAGTTAACACCTTGACCAACAATGAGCCACTTTAACCGCCAGTGAACCTTAACTGACGATGACAGCTTGACCGCCAATGGAACTTTTAACCGTCGAAGACTCCTTAACTACCAATGGGGCACCTAATCGACGAAGTCGACTTGGTGAGCTCAACAATGCCCCGACTCCCGAGTTTTCCGACCATCTATTACTCACAAAACAAATAATACACCCTAGTTTTCCAATTTATGTGAAAGACGATTGCAGAGCAAACCTGACACAACAAAGAAGGGAAGCATGATTCAAGACCAAGAACATACAAATACAAAATGACTTCGATGGTAACACAAGCACTAACTAATATTTAAGGCCAGAAAAATCCTACAATCAGATCTAGGATTCCCAACAAATTAACACACAGTTATAGATACAAAAGTTCAGCAAAGAATGCTCATAGTTGTTGCAGTGCAGTTGCCCAAAATGATATAAAAAAACAGAAATAAGAACTCCATCTACAATTCTAAACACCAAAGACGTCACACCCCAATAAGGGTTTGTCCCAAATATCTCCTATTTCAAGAGCAAAGCTTCTGATAATCTAGAGACAGGTAAGCTACAAAAAATAAGAAGAATAACCTCCATTCTATAAGTCAACCAAGTGCCATAACTGACTAATATTTACAACTCAATGATCTTAAATGAGGGAAAAAGAGTGCCATAACACTTTCCTATCCGGAATGCATCCACACACACATACACCCCACACACACACACACACACACACACAGTAACCACGAATTGGGAAACGTCTACTTACTTTCTGTGGAGAAACATCCCTGTCGCCACGAAGCACCACAGCTCTCAAACACGCTCCATACCCCAAATCGTGAACAAAAACCATCGACCCAAAAGTGATCAAACCCACCATAGCATTCTCAGGCAATCGTGTCAATAACCTCAAAATCTCCTTCTTCAAAACCCCAAATTCCTCTTCTTCCATGCAAGTATCCACAACAAACACAAACCCAGGTCCCCCAAATCTCACACTTGAATCGGAGCCCAAACCTAAAGAAGAGGACGAGGAAGAAGCAGAAATCGAAGAAGAGGAAGAAGTTGGTTGTGTAGGTTTTCCTGAACTGAGAACATATTCAACTGTGCTATAAGTGGGGAAAAGCTCAGCTGGTAAATTTGTCTCTGAGATACCAACATAAGAACTGGGAAATGGGTTCCTAGAGAAACAGAAGGGGCAATACCAGACTCTGGTTTGGTACTCAACCCGAGCATAAGGGTTGAGTATAGCTCTGCATTGTTTACACGCAAGAGGGTGATAAGGGAGAAGTGGGGTGTCCTGTAATTGCATCAATGGCGTGCACATGATGCTCAAAGGGATCACAAGCGAAGAAGCTTCAGATGGGGTTGTTGGCCAAGTGTTCCATGACCACCTAAGACCTTCGATGGCCTCAAGCTCGATGAAATCCATTAATGGTGGCTGGTTTTCTGCAGGACCTGGTTAGATAATGATAGAGAGAGGGAGAGAAGGAAACAGCAGAGTACCCATTAAAAATTGGGTACTAAAAAGTGAGGAAACTTCAGTTTTGGGAGAAGAGAGGATACTCCAGATGGACTTTTGTGAGTCGAGATTGGGATCTTGAAAGGGAAAGAGAAGTAGTTTGGCGATGGAGTTTAAAGCTTTTGGCGACGATGACTTTCCTGTTCATGTTTCGTTCCCCTCTTCTCTCTATCTCAAACTGCAGGTGAACGCGTTTTCGCCATGGAGATTCGACCTTTGGAGGGTTCTGGGCTCTCTCTCTCCACTTTGAATGGCTCAGAGCCACTCTCTTTCTCTCTCTTGTGTCGAGTCGTCAAGTATTAATAATGCCTAAAACACCCCCGGTTTCTTCGAAGTACCTCTATTTTTAAACGTTTAAAAAATTTAGAGGGAATTTCTCTCGTTTATTGAGAAGGTCGTATTAATGACTTCAAAATCTTTTTGTCCGAACCCCAACATTAATCCCATTTTGTGAGAGCTACCCATTTCCCTCAGTTTTTTTTTGCCGAAAATACCCTCGCTGGTACTTGATGTTTTGTGTCAAAAGAAGACCTCAGCATGAAATTCATAAATATTTAGATTATTTTTTGTTTTGAGAAAGATACGTTAATTATCCCAACAAATTAGGAAATTGTCTCAAAAAGATTATTTATCCTTTTTTATATAGAGATCAACATTATTCTTGTTTTTTAAATTTCAAAATAAGCACCGATAATACTGCTATTAAACATAAAGTTCCAAAAAAAACCATTATGGGATTTTATGACTCGCCCCAACACTTTGGATTTGACATTTAATGGGTGGGAACGATAACGATTTTTTGAAAATGGCCTGCACCATTGGTGGTAGTATTGTCGAGCCTTATAAAGAGATCTTTGACCCACTAACATACCACTTTTTAAAGAATGGGGTTGAGGTCGTGGTAGTAGTACCATTTGAGCCTAAGCAACTGATCTAGGTTTCCATTCCCACTGATACATTTGAAAACTGCTAATTATTTTAAAAAACGAAGGTTTCCATTCCTACTAATGCATTCGAAAACTGTTAATTATTACTAAAAACATGTAGGAGCTTGTATTCCCCATTGATCTACTAAAAAAAACAGATAGTGACGTTTATGTACAAAAGATAAATAGTATCTATGTAAACAGTCTCAAAAAATAAGTATTCTCTCTTATGCCACAATGCATCCCCTATGGACGTTATTCCAAGGAAAAACATAAAACGAGCCGACTGGATTATGCTACACAACATGGGCAACTCAGGAGAACATGAGGTTACTCTTTTTGGGTTGGGTTTTGACAACGAACTACGACTCTTAATGGCTCAGATTTAGGTCTACTTGGCCCAAGCCCAGCCTTGAACTATGGAAGTTAGTCCTGGGTCCAAAAATTAAGTTTAATTTTTGGGCCCTACCAAGGGCTTGAATTCATGAACCATAATCAAGTTGGGCCAAGCTTTATACGAGGGAAATTTTTCACAAAGTATATAAAAAAGTCAGGCCGAGCCTAACCCAAAAAATACTTCATGCCTACAAAGCCCTACAACAAAATTGGGCCCAATTCAACGGCCCATGGGCCAGCCTAGGCCTATTAACACCGCTACAACAAACATATAAAAAACTCATATTGTCGTACACTAAAATGAAAAAATTGGACCACCTCATCATCATTAGAGGTTTTTTCCAACTATTTAGAGTCGACTGCATCCCCACAACAATAGCAAATGAACCACAAGGGACCCAAAATTGGCCCACCTCATATTCGTAAATGTGGGTCATCCAAGTAGGCCAATTTGGATCACATGGTATGCGTAATTTACTCTTGATATTGTTTTAGAGAAAGTAAACAATAAGATTCTTCAATATTTTGCTATTGGTATTAGGATGCAATCATCTTGAGCCATCGAATGTAAAATTAGACATGGGTGCATCATTCATCATATCGAAGTTCAAGAAAATTTATCTTGAACTTTGTCACATATCCTTAGCTACTAATATATGTGATGGTTAAGGGTGATTGTGATAAAAAACCTCATAGTATAAAATTTTTAAAAAGCTAAAAATTCTTATAGTTTTTTTCTTTTTTTTAAAAAAAAAAAAGGAGAAAAATTGATCAAAATGCACCTAAAAGGTTATTTATTTAACATTTTACTCCTTTTAAGTTTCAACTATTCCAACTCATGATCATATGTATATTGATAAAAACAATTAAATGAATAAAAATAAAATAAAAAGTTAAATAGTTCATCTTTTAACTCGGTCGAGTTTGCAGAGGGACTCAACCTTAAACGATCCAAGTAAGATGCAGCTTCAAACCTTGGGGAAGGAGGTAATTTTAGTGTCAAAAAATTCAACAATAACCTAAAAACCTTTTTGAAATCTAATTATAAAATTAAAAATTAAAAAAAGAAAAAGTTTATATATAGATGAGGCTCTAAACAATCAAATTAGAGCTCACCTCAAAAATTTAACTAGAAGATGTTGTTTTGATGCCCAAACATCATCAAAATTGTCATCTCGACATCAAGATGTATGGACAAGAGAAAAAAAATAGATTTCAAGTTTTGGAAATAGTGCATCTTGTAATGCATGTTTAGACCGTCAATTTTCAAGATTTTAAAGTTCTCATATATCTGCTCTATTTATACTATTTTTTAAGCTTTAAATTTTATAATTAAAGATATAAATATATTTTAAGACTATCACAAAGATTTTCAGTATTGAAACCATATTTCTTGACACTATTTGAAGGTGTGCTTTACTTTAGTTGCTTAGAGCCTCGGCACTATACAAACCGCACTTTTAAAAAAATGATGTAGGTCAAGTAATTTTACAAACATTTGAATATGAACGGTCTAGATAATGTGTTACAATATGTACTATTTTTAAAATTTAAAATTATTCTTTATTTTGAATGTCCTAGCATCTCAAGGACGAGCTGATCAAGTGTATAGTTCTTTAGCATCAAAATAACTTTTTTTAATGGATTTGAATTTTTGAGGCATACCTCGCTTCTATAATATAAGGTTGACACCGTAAACTTTGTCCTTTAAGCATTTATTGATAAATTTCTCAAAGAACAAGGCATACTCATTTAAGAAAGAGAGAGAGGGGGGTTAGTTGTACAAATTAACCTATATTATTAGTTGGAAAGGAGAACAACTGTGTTTCAGATCATTAATGTGTTTCATGCCTGTTAAACTAATATATTAGTACTTGAAAATATTTGTTGTTTGACCATTTAGAATCAGGATTATGAGATTACTACATTGAAAGTGTTGCAAAAGGGAGGGTAGCACATGCGGTCATGCACTATGGAGGCCATTTGGAAGGCAGGGAAAAGCACATCACTCAATCTTAGCACTAACCTTCCATGTTACCATTTCAATACCTAGATTTACATAATATTGCAACATGATAAAATTTAGGGTACGTTTTGTACGCGTGAAAATGCTTAGCCAAAAAGCTCGTACCGGTGAAAATACTTACATGAAAAAATATATTCATATAATTAGGTATACGAGTTTTTTCATATTAACTGATTTTTGTAAGGCTTCGGTCTGAACCACGTAAATGTTTTATACCCTCTTCATTCTATGCTCCCACAAATTCTAACATGGTCTCTCCATTCTATGCTCCTACAAATTCTAACATGGTATCAGAGCGAAGAAGAAAGTTTTGATTTACGGCTCAGATTGCTTGTTTTGTGAAGGTCAGTAATCAAATCAATTTATTTTCATCTACGATTGGAGCAATCATCGATCTCTCAAATTTTCATTGCAATCATCAATCTCACTCATCGATTGAAACCCTATTGTTGTTTGTTGCCTTAAAAATGGTTGCAAAAACTTGGTTACCCTCTTTCTCTAGCAATTTTTTTGGTGGTATGTGCTTTTAGGGGAACATTAGCGAGTCTTTGTAGGTTCAATTCCAACAAGTCGTTCACCCTTACATACCCACCACTCCGCATATTCAATTCAACTAAGAAACCATATGGCGTACACTCCTTGTTAGTAGTCGATCAAGAGCATCGATCTTATCCATTTACAGAAGCATCGATCTTATCCATTTGGTGGTATGTGGAGAGGGGGACGCCATTAATATCGAAGCTTTGAAGCAGGCCAGAACCCCCTTTTTTTTAACGAAAGCAGAGGCCCTTCACTATTGCTTGAGGGCAAAGGTTTTTTTGGCGATAGCTGCCCGTCCCCTGATACGGCTGCCCATTGCTCGAGGAAGCGCCTGCCCATCTGTTCTAGTATTTGTTCGGACTGAAACGCCTACCCGTCGGCTCTTTTACTCTTCTTTTGGGGTACTTTGGACTTCAGATTGTTAAGGTGTAGATTTTTTTTCTGAAGAAATTTTTCTTCTTCACGAGGAAATATTGGGTTTCCATATATAAATAGAAAAAAAAAAATTGAAGAAGTAGAGAAGGAAAAAAAAAAAATGGGTGGTATTTTTTTAAGATGTGGGCTTTTGTATAGAAGCTCAATTTCATTAGCATTTTTTTTATATGATTGTACTCACAAGGGAAAAACAAAAACCCAATATAATGAAGATGTAGCCGGTTAAGGTTTTGGATACGTGGATGTAAGGCTTCGGCCTGAACCACATAACTGTTATGTCCTCTCTCAATTCTATCCTCCCACAAATTCTAATATAGTCTCTCCATTCTATGCTCCCACAAATTCTGACATCGTCTCTCCATTCTATGCTCCCACAAATTCTAATATGGTCTCTCCATTCTATGCTCCCACAAATTCTAACATGGTCTCTCCATTCTATGTTCCCACAAATTCTAACAATTTTTAATTGGTTAGAAAAAATATGTTGGGACTAATTAGTGTAAAAAACTCCTATATGTAATCACATGATGATGAAGTCTTTTCTGGACAGAAATATTTTCACGCGTATTAAATATGCCCTTAAATTAAAATTAAGTTTCTTCCATTGAATCGAAAACTCCTAGAAGATACCACAATGCCTATTATTAAATGACTCCCAATTTTTTATTAGGAAGACAAGTATGAAACCGACAACACGGTAACGTGCCTTTTCTCTTTATCCCACCGTATTACAACCACCATAGTACGTGATTTTTTGAGTTCAAAGTTCAACAGTTTATTCAAATTTCAGGGATCCAACCGGGACTAGTATGATGCATATTGAAAGTCAAAAACCAAACATTTAATGCTATAGGGGTGGCAATGGGTCGGGTCTGGCTGGACTCGGCCCAAACTTGAAGTCACCGGACCCAAACTTGGATTAAAAAATATAATGTGGGACCTAACCCAAATCCAACTGAACCCAATTGAACCCGACATAAAAATCACAACAGCTATATAAGCTAAAAAATATAACTTGGGACCAAACCCGATTGGACCTGATCGAACTCAGACCGAACCCAAATAGTGTTCGGGTTCAAAATTTGGACCCGGATGCAGATTAGGTCTACCTGTTGGATCCCAGGTTGGGTCCGAGTCCATTGCCATCCCTACAATTGCAAATGTCTTTATATTTTGATGGCAAAAAGTTTTTGTTTACCGTTATAAAAAAAAAAAAATGTCTTTGTTTACCCTATTGTGACCATATATATATATATGTCATGAGTGTGGACATTACAATTACAATGCTTTCTTTGAGAGATTGAAACAAGATATAAGATGGCCAAAAGAACACCGGAGCAAATATTGAGAGAGAGACACTGAAACCCCCCCCCCCCCCCCCTTTGTTCAGGGTTGCTTTAAACTTATTTTGATGGAAGCTCATTTAATAATCTTAGTGAGGTAGGTATTGAGGGGTTGTTAGACATTGGAACGGTAATATCATGTTTTTCTTTGCTGGCTTCATTGGAATTACAATCGATTTTCGCTGAATTTTCTGCTCTTCTTCAACGTTTGAAGATCTTTATTGGAAGAAATTTGGGGACTTTCTGCGATGTGGAAGGAGACTCGTTTGAATATTATTGGATGATGTAAGAAGGAAAATAAAGTCCTTTGGCAGCTGAAATCTGAGATTGTCATTGACAATCTCAGTCATCTAATTCTTTGGCAACGAGGGGAGACTTATTTACCCTCGTTGTTGGTACCTCTAATTTTGCTGATGG
>NW_006497648.1:8634847-8653786 GCF_000471905.2 Amborella trichopoda | reverse complement strand
TATTTCTTTTACAGCAACAATAATTGTGATCTAGAGAGAGAGACCAGACTCCTCATCCTCTTCAAGGGTGGAGGTGTAAATAAAGTAGAGAGCCCAAATAAGCCCAAAAACACCAAAAAGGATCCATGCAAGAAGGTTGTTGCTTATACCTAGGCTAAGACCAGTCCCTTCAGTGCTTAACCTCTCATCAACTAGAGCAAGAGCTGGGCTCGAAATTGTAGCCACTGAAGCAACCAAGGCCGCACCCACACATGGGTTGGTGCTAGGCTTTGCCTCTAGGGAGCACCTCACTCCTCCCTTCTTTGCTAGTGTTGGCAATCCTGGATCATCAAAATAAACAAAAAAAAAGATGTACAGTCATTCATTGTTGCGAGGACCGGACGAGCGACTGAATCGGTAAGGAGTCCAGGCCACTTAAAACCAGTCCAACTATTTGTCCAACTAGTTGGATTGGATTTTTATATAAATAAATAATAATAATTTAAAAAAAATTTATAAATTTTTTACCCAACTTTATTTATTTAGTTGATCGAATGTTTGAACCAATCAAAACCGTCTGGTCCATTGGTTTTTACCATACTTCCAACTAAAACTAATTTTGTTGTGGATTAGACCAGCTAAGGCAAATCTTGATAACCATGAACTCTGAATTATTTGTTTTCCTAAATAATTGGCCTTTTCCTATCTGACTTTTTATTACAGTTTGCTTTTAAATGAGATTAAAACAAAAATTGTCCAAAAGTAGATATTTTTCTTGAAAAATGTAAGAAATTTAACATAAGATTTGAACTACTATTTTGGCAAATTTTTTAGTGGCTACCCTTTCACAAATATGCGCAACTGCCATACCTTTCGCTGAACAGAACAGAGTGGAAAATAAATTATCAGAATTATAGCAAGATCAAGGTGTAAAGACCCAAGAATAAAATCAAGAGAGGGAGTTATTGTTGCAGAAAATAAGGAAAGTAGGGCAAGAGAGAGATGAGAAACTGTGTAAAAGCTATAATTAATTGGTTTACTTAGAATTAAGAAACAGTGTAAAGAGCTATAATTAATTGGTTTACCTAGAATTATTGGCGATTGCTTAGTAGCGGAGACCCTAGAAATGAGGCTTGCAAGGGCAAGGGTTGAGGTCCCTGTTGTTGCAGTGATGGAAGCCATGGCGCTTCAGCAAGAGAGAGAGGGAATTTTAGTTTGAAGTGTTAGTGTTTTATGAATAATGAAAGAAGGGCAGACACCTTATTATTTTTGTAGGAAAAATGGAAAGTTTAACCCTCGAATTCCAAGACCATACACCAATATTTGAGTGGATAGGCCCTCATATCCTCATCCCACTTTTGCCCAACCAAACCACACCACGTGTGCATATCATCACCTCTCTTCAAATCCACCTCTACTCTTGAAAAATCCTAAAAAATATGTAAAATATATTTAAAGTAAAACTAAACAAAACACATCCAAATAAATATAAAAAGCAGTAAAAATATTAGATTTTAAAAAATCAATTTGTACTCAAAAATATTTTAAAAATAATTCAAAATATATATATATATATATATAAAATAAATATTTATAGCTAAAACATATTCCAATCTTTACCAAAATGATAAAAAAATAAAAATAAAACACATATTACCAACACTGCAAAGAATGCTCTTCATTTTGAAATAGAGCACACAAACTAGCTCATGGAGTGTGCTAAATTAGGGCAAGAAAGCCTCTATAGTGTGAAACCATCTAATTAACACCAATGCCTTTCAATATATAACTCGAGCTACTAGGATTGAGGTGTGGACAACACAATTCAGGCCCATGACCATACTCTTATGTGCATGGCGCCTGAACCCTAAATTTTTTTTGTCTCCAAAAATAATATTCTTGTTTAAATGGATAAAAAACTCTCCTAAGTAAGTGTCTTCCCCGATGGAGTAGATGTATAACATGGTATATAAACGTTCGCTTTACCAAAATATCTCTTACTCCTAGGGGAGTAAACCATCCATCTACTCCCTCAGATAAAGCTTATACTAAGAATATCTTTTGGCTCCTAAATTTTGGAGACGTGATCTCCATAATCAGGCAACCAACCTCAAAAAAATAAAATAATCAATAGATAAAATAATTCCCCATCTCTATGTGCCTAAAAAAAGGACATCCCAAGATTGGAACCATTCAAAATTAAAAAGGAATGATGTGCATGTTGAAGAACTCAAAATCCAATTTTTTCCTCTAAAACTAATCATCTAGTTAGAATTAGATGGATCACCAAAAATTCAAAAAAATAAAAATAAAATAAAAATCTCCCAAGTGTCATGCTCGAGTGAGTTAATCTATAATATGCTCCCAAGGGAGCATAGTATATGTGCTCTTAATTTATTTTTATTTTGGACAAGAGTACTTGACCTTTATTGAAAGAGGGAAAAAACGTAGTCCATTGATTAAAATACGTGCCCTTGAGCTTTTGTGATGCACCATGGTAGGTGACGGTACATGGCCACAATACTGTGTGGAGATGCATCTCAGCCGTCCATCGATCATCACAAAGGCTAAATCAAAGTTGACATAAACAATCCTACAGCTGAACTACCAAAAAAACATTAAAAAACCCTGGTTTCAGCTAACAGAAGTTGCTTGTGTTGCTTGTTATTTCATAGATTTATTGACAAGAACAAAAATTGTTTTTAGGTACTTAACCAATATGCCCCAAAACTCTTGGGTGATGGAAACTTGGAAAGTCAAGCCCCTAAACCACCTAAGATCGTTATATACCACCACGTTATGCAGTCGATGTCCTCAGCGGTTCTCACTTTATTCAGGTAGCTCTTTCCATAGGTAAGCCTTTCCACTAGTAGCCTTTTCCTATGATCGACATCCTCAACGGCTCTCACTCTATAACGGCTCTCACTCTATACCAGCAGGAAGCCCTTTCTTAAAATATGAACAGGTTGCTCTCATACCATATGTTAGGTACCTAACCAATACGCCCCCAAAACCCTTAAGTGATGAAAACGAAGAAAGTTAAAACTCTTAAACCACCTAGGATCGCTACAGTTGCTCGCGATTATAACACAGACAAACTACCCAAGCCAAAAAAAGATTGTCTTCCTACTAAAAAGTTCTACACCGAAAATGAGCTCTCATATCCGAACTCTCTCTCTCTTTTCAAAAGCTCTCGTATCCAAACTCCGTTCAAAAGCTCTCGTATCCAAATTCTCTCTCATAAGCTATCATATCCAAATTCTATCACTCCCTCTCATAAGCTCTCATATCCAAATTCTCTCTCTCTCTCTCTCTCATGTGTGAAAAATAACATGACAGGACAAAAAAAAAAAAAAGACAATGATAACACTAGTGCATAATTCCATTTATTGAAAAAAATTAAGTCATTTTCAGGTGAATTGTGGGCCCAAAAGAATTACAAGGATCAAAAGCTTGAAAAAATTATAAATGTCATAACCCTGCACAAAAGGAAATAAAACCCCAAAAGAAAGAGAGGGGGGGGCGTGAAACATCTATGGATGGATGTTGCATTGTTGCAAGTAGGGCTGTTCATACGGAACAAACTTCGTCCAGTAGCCCCTATACTTTGCCATGGCGATCTCGAGCCACGGTTTCATGTTACCATCATAATGTAAGACTGCTGCTTTTTCAATATCTCTCCGACTTACTAAAGGGTCATAGCCAAGTCCATGTACCATCAATCCACCATTTAGCCTCACTGTTGCCCCATGAAAGGTTGCTAACCCAACTGGTAGGCTACCGAGTTTCCACAGCTGCCTTCCCTTACCCTGAAAAAAAATAAAAGTATATGGCAATTTAGTTTTTTTCATCGTTGTGGAACTTAAGCTGGAATACTCAAAATTCAGTCGAGATCTCTTATTTAAATAAACATAAAGAATGATCCACATTGTCATGATTAATAATGTCCTAAGGTTCACCACCATCCAATCAATGTGTTGGATGATGAAGAACAGTGGGCAGTGTAATTGAAGTCAACTACTCGTGACATCTTTGGTGGGGCACTCCTTCCATCACTGTCCAACTTACAGATAGAAAGGAGATTAACCTTCTACATGCTGTCATCATGCTTGCAGCTATCATGACCATATGCATCTTATTATACTTCATTTGATAAAAAATAAAAAAAATAAAACAGAAAAACACTCATATTTGGAAAGGAAAATAATCCATACTGTGTAGAAAGTATGGAATGGGGAACTCAGACCAATATCTACCGTCTATGTTGTTCAAAGGACAGTGAGAGATGAATTGTTACCTACTTCCATAGCCATCATATTTTATAGGGGAAATAGACAATTGATTTTGGGTACAAGTGCATGAATAACTTTCACAGAGAGTATGTGCCTGTCCCCTCGAAAAATGAATATATGGTGTCTAAGGGTGTGGCTGCATGGACATCTGACTGATAGAGGGAGAAAGCAAGAGAGAGAGGGAGAGAGAGAGAGTTTGACGGCCTTCACAAACTCAGCTTCTAGAGAGTAGCATGCTTACCATTTCCAACCATTCATGATAGACGTTTGTCAGCTTACGTTGTCGCCATTCTCTCAGATCAAACATATTCACCCCAAACCCCCATGCACAAGCCTTAGCATCAAGTCTACTCACCACAACTGGGTCTGAGAAGTTCAAGAATGCATCAAGAGTGTGCTCGAGTCCACCACGACTGCACTCATGCACCGCTCCATTAACCATCCCTTTCATATCCATGGACCATAGCAAACTCAGGTCCCTCTGAACCACCACATCATGGTCAAGATGAACCACCTTGTCAAGAGCAGGAAAGATTTCGGGGATATAGAACCGAGCATGGTTCAGTGGATTTATGTACTTGGGATTTCGAAACTTGGGAGTCAGTGAATCACTTGGCTGATTAGAAGGAAAACCACGACTAGGGTCAAGCCAAGTGAGCTCATCCATGTTCAGGACCTCAAGAGCGGCCTGGCCGGGTGGATTTGATCGAAACCAAGTGGTCATGGCTGGGTAATTCAGCATGTCAGTGACCACATGAATGACGAGCTTTTCTGGTGCCTGCAATATCCACAACAAAGAAATCAGCCGCCCGTCCGAACTTTGTAGATGGAGGTACTAAGGATAAATTTCTCAAAAGTTAATGACTATTGATAAAAAGATTTTGTTTTCTGATGCATACTCGATACAATAACTTCTTGGTTGACAAAAATTATATGCTGCATCATCGTTATCAAAAAAGGACAAGAACCTTATGCTAAGCTCTGAATGAGAATTCATTAGTAGTGCACGAAATTCGAATAAGGCTAAGTTTCAGATTTGAAATTCAAGACAAGGAAAAAGTATTAGGCCATTTTCAGTAAAAGGGGGCACATGAGGACCAGACCCTTCAATTTTTGTAAGATTCTGGATCAAATAGGACCAGTTTTACGACAATTTGGCCTGAGTCCATCTTGACTTATGGGCAAATCTCAGTTGATATAAATCTATCCTTTAACCTGCACAGGGACACTCAAACAACAGCACTTTGCACACATGCTAAATGCACAACTAATAAGAAAAGAACCATCATCAGAAAGAAACATGAGGAAAATCTGTGCTTCAGCCTTAAGGTTCCTTACTGAAAATTAGGGTATTTTGGTCATTCCAGAAAAAATATAGGGCATCTAACAGTTCATAAAAATTCAAGTGAATTTGCATTATTTATAAGGAATTTGAATACATTAAGGAAAATTTTGGTGTAGCACTAATTAGCGATAAGATGAGACAGAGTAGACTTAGGTGGGCTGACCGTGTGTGGCGTAGACCCAGTACAACACCTGTTAGGAGGTGCAAGTTAGTTCAAGAGGTAGGCTCAAAAAAGGGTAAGGGGTAGGCCTAGTAGAATATACTTGGAAATAGTAAGAAAATATATAGGGACTTATAGCCTCACTGAGGGTATGACCCTTAATAGAGCAGAATGACGGACCAAGATTCGAGTAGCCGGCCTCAATTAGTTAGAAGCTTTGATAATGATGATAAGGAGATAGAGCATTCAAATCATCTGAAAAACAGCAACACTCCATATCAAGGAAATAGGAGGCATTTAGATTGTTAATGCTTTGAATAGAAAATCAAAGATGCGCAATAACCACAACAAAATCATAACATAGTGTAATATGTGCACGTGCGCATGCACACGCACACGCACACACACACGCACACACACACACACATGTGCGAGCATGTGCACACATACACACACAGAGGCCTCAAACTGATCTCGTAAAAGTGGGATGACACAGTGTGTGCACATACATACACACACATGCCTTTAACTGAACTCCTAAAAGTGGGGTGTGTCATATCAACATCAAAACCTTCAGCTCCTTGGCTACTTAGCAAAGTAGCACCCATCACTCAATTACCTTCAGATACAGAATGGCCAAAAAATGGTTGTTACATTCCAATACAGAAACACACTCTGGGTGACCCCTTAAAAGTGTGGCATCCAGGAAAAACTACATAAACTATTATTTACTAACTTATATGATATCAGGGTGGATAGAGTCACAAATCTAAAAGTAGGAAAGGAAATGATTTTTTATAAAAACTTGGTCCTTTTATTAAAATAAAATTTCTTCAGAAGTTCGAGAATTCATATCTCTTACACCCTACTAGTAAAATGCCATGTTACGTATAAAACAATATAACATTTCATAAAAATGATGCACCATGCACAGTATACCAAAAATTAAGTGTCATCAATTTGCAACTAACAAAAGCATATTTAGCTCACCAAAGAAGAGGAGACAGTGGAGTTGACAACCACTGAACACGCAAGGACATTGTCTGAGAAGATGACATAATGGTAAAGGTCCGGCCTCTTCAATTTTGATGTATCAGTGATTCCCCGCTTATCAGATTGAAGCTCAAAAAAGTCAGTAGTGAGACGCATAGTAAGGCAATGGAGGCCCTTAGGAAAGGTAGTGGCAGCTAGCTGAGAGAGATGCTCCGCTTGCTTCTTGTGGGCGGCCACCTGCTCCTCTGCATTATGTGTCATTGCTCGAAGCTTCGTTGCCATGGCTCCGCAGTCGTTGTAAACTCGACCAGCTTTAGTTAAGACAGCCTCCATTGATCTCATCCTCTGTGAAGCACTGTAATGGTTCTAATTTGTAATCAGGGGAGGCAAGTGGTTCTATTCCTTTGGGAAAGTATGCCATACTTCAATGGACTGTCATTATGGTATATGGTACTCCAAGGGCACATCCACCATCTGTTCCTCATGATGGATGCTTGAAGTATGGCCCACAGGACAATCGCACAGCACGGTTGATCCCAACCATTTGTCAGTGGGAACAGAAGGTTGATGTAGCTTCGATTAGGATACAACATAATCCACTGGAGTATGGTCTACTTATCCTTGTATCTCCCTAGTAACTTCAAATCTAGATTACCCTTTGCTACTTATTTCATAAAGGGTGCAGTTTGTATAGAACCTAGGCTCTAAACAATCAAATTAGAGCCTACCTGCAAATAGTGTCGAGAAATGTGGTTTTAATACTAGAAATCTTTGTGATAGCCTTAAAATATATTTTCATCTTTATTTATAAAGTTTAAAGCTTCAAAAATAGTATAGATTGACAGATCTATGAAAACTTGAAAATTTTGAAAATTGATGGTCCAAAAATACGTTACAAAATACCCTATTTCCAAAACTTGAAATCCATTTTTCTCATGTCCATACATCTTGATGTCGAGATGATCAATTTGAGGATATTTGGGCATCGAAACAACCTCTTTTAGTGAAATTTTTGAGGTAGGCTCCAATTTGATGGTTTAGAGTCTCGGCTGTATATAAACTTTTCCCTTCATAAATGGGTCTCCTACTTCTCAATAAAGAATGAATGTTTCAAGAGTTTCATATCTGTATTTTTGCTATTTCTACCTTCTGTGAAGATCTGAATCTTTGATGGCATCGCCCAAAGAACGTTCAGACTCTCGGATCCGCAATCTCAGCTCTTTTGCTAGGTGGGAGTTACTTCGAGGGGCGGCAAAATTCAAGTATGCCTTGGCCCTGATAACCTGGTCTCTCATCTGAAGCACCTTCTCCTCAGTTGGTTTATGGGTTCGAGACCTTACGCTCTTCTCACCCAACTGATGTTTTGATTGCACCTGATTCAAAGACAAAAAGAAGTTCAACAAAGAGAGATACAGAGCCTTCAGCGCAGACAAGCATAATGAGAAGCAAATCAGGAAGGTAAAAAAGTCTGGGTTCATGATTGGTGAAGTATTCCAGGATATTATAGTTTTTTTTTTTTTTTTGGGGTAATTCAGTGGGGAAGACAGGCGCCTGACTGTTTTTTTCAATAGATTAGGGAGTTACATTTTGAAGGTGTTAATTGGGGGTGTCAGAGGTAGGAATGGATACCACGATGTGGTAACTGGGTGTGGGGATGCTACCACCACGACCCCAGCCCCTTTTCTATAGTATACTGTCCTTTTGGTCAAGTATACGATACATTCCACGTATGAATTAGAACATAAATATCCACTACAAACAATGGCAACTAGGCTGCATGAAATATGCAGACAACAAAATAGCACCAATGGCAGCTAAATGAGGCACAACATTACAGAGACATCGTCCAAGATGAACATAAAGGAAACATGAAAAATGCACAAAAAGGCAACTGCTTTCTCCTTCTACTGATTACTCGCAATGTACAAAATGGGTAGTTTTCCTAAAACTTTAACCTTTTTGGAAATCAAACCTCATGCGAGAATATGGCCCAATAACTCACAATGCCCCAGAAACTCGCAGAAGTAAGATTCATTCCAAGGTCCTAATAGCAAGGCTCTGGGAGAATAAACTCTCTCAGACAATCGATCGATATTAGTATCCCCATACAATCCTTTGAGTGTACATTAGTTAATTGGTAAGTTGATCCTGAAGAAGAACTGTGACCTCAATAGATCTGAAGCTTGACCTCCATAGAAGTTGGTGTCTTGCCAAAGGAAGCCCCAACAAAATGATGTTATGATCATATTTAGCAATTGTGCCTATGACAATAATGCGGTGAGGAAGGCATTGGTGGCAGCCACCCTTTTGGCGCTGTGGATCGAGTGTAATGATAGGATTTTCTGGGTTGAATGGTCTTCGCCGGCTGAACTATTTCCAAGATCAAATCCTTGGTAATTTTTTGGGCTACCAACCACAAGCGCTTCAAAGGCCCATCCCATGCCGCATTTTACCAAGACTGGGAAGCTATTCTCTTCTCAAGACAAATCTGTGACCCACACACCAGACCCAAGACAAATCAAGTTCAACTTTAATGGTTGTTCCCTGGGCAACCCCTGTCCTTCAGGGATTGGGGGTCTCTTTGGGGACCACAGTGGCTTCACTCTCGCTTTCCTTCTCCAAAAATATCAGCCACACAGACTCCACGACAGCAGAAGCATGTTAGCTCAACTAGAGGGCATCAAATTGTTCGACCCACAGTGGAGGTCCTCATTAGTCATCGAGGGAGACTCTAAGGACGTCATAAGTTGGGCCTCCGGCTCTACCCCCAACTCATGGTCTCTTGCTTACATTTTTTATGCACTTGCACACATCTGCAGGGATATGGACATCTTATGGGGGCATACTTGGCGGGAATCAAACCAGGAAGCCGACACCCTTGCTAAGGAAGCCACCACACCGCTACAGCACAAACCCAAATCCCCTCTTTTTGATGGACCATGACTTGGGGGGTCTTTTGTACCTACTTGGTTTCCACTCCCTGACCTAGTTTTTGTACAGGGTCGGCGTGCCCCTTTGGTGGGTCACATATTTTTTGTATACTGAGCTCCCGACCTGTGGGAAGCCTATTTGATCTCTTGTATCTCTTTCTTGAGTTTCTTCCTCTTTAATAGAAATAGCAAAGTTAACATCTTCAAGAAAATAATGCAGTGAGGAAAGGAATTAGGACTACCTCATTCTTATCCCAAAGAAATGTAGTCAAAGAATTGGGTCAAGAAAATGCATTTTCAAAAAATAGATGAGGGGAAAAATGCAGATTAAGTTGGCTCCAACATATAAAAACGGCACAACAAAATCCAGCATATTACATATAGAGGGATTGTTCTTATATTTCTGCAATTAAGAAGGGGAGAAAGAGGCTGGGATGGTCGTGGACAAGATTTGAACCCAGGAAGAAAAAAACACAGGTTGGGCGTCAATCCCTTGCTCCGGTAGGTGGTTTTGTGAAAATAGGGGATAGGGAAGTGGAGATGGTCTCACTAACCAAAATAGGCTCCTGGTTGGTATAGCCTACTACAAAATCTTAATAGCCTTTTCCTGAACCTCATGCTTTGGATCCCGCTACCACAACCACCATAGACAGGTAGTGAGAGACATGCGAACCCACAGATGCATGGAATTAGCCTAGCATTGTATTCAATAGTCATATTCTTTTGGTAAGAATAGAAAAAATAGACCAAGGATATAAATTGAAAAAGCTGCAAAATCAGTACCTCGCATCTAGATGGAAACTATAATCTCACAAGAAATAAACCACACGACCCGAAACTATCAAACCCAAGAATCAGCATTAATAAAATCGTCCCTTATTTTAAAAAGAAAATCTACTCAGCAATCAGCAAATTAGAAAATAAAATAAAAAATCCGCCCTTTTATTTGGAACCTGATATTCAATTCATCTAATGGTCCATATATTCTTTATCTTGTTTGGAGTAAGTTTATTTTATTTCTCATAAATGCCCCTTTTTATAGAACCCTTATTGTTTCATTATCCTACTCTGGATTAGGTTTATTTCCAATAGAAATCCTTTATATAGAAACATAGATTTTATTCCAGTAAAACCATAATCTTCATTTTTTGTCGAGTAAGTTTCAACTCTGTAAACATGTAAAATGAACCCTATTTCTCCTAATTTAAATCTACTTATCCATAAATCCAAAACCCATAAAAGAAATGAAATAGAATAAACACCATTCTTTTCAAAAGATATTTTAAAAAAAATTGGGTTTTTGCCATTCAATTCAAAATCAAACCTTTTTTCCCAATCTTTTGAAAGTAGCTTAGTGTTTTTTGTTTTTTTGTTTTTTTTTAATACCATTTTCCAATAAGACTCCACCATTTTGAACAAATATGAATTTATCAAACATATTGCTACTATGGTTATAATTGTTGCCATCGAAGTTCAGATGTTGTACTTCAAAAACTCAGGATAATTTTTGAAAAACATGGACTATCTTTGTGCAGTTTCTGGGGTGCATCACTGAATTTATGTGTCCAGTTAAAAACTATGGGATAACTCCAATGCCTAATCTGATCCACCCCAGAGATCTTATGACTTGGCTGACTCTCACATGATTTTATATTTATTTTAAGTTAAAAAAAGAAAACAGCTGAGTCTGCCAAAGGTGAGTCAACGAGGCTAGGGACCAAACTGAGTCCAAGCTTCTTTTAACTTTGTGGCAAGGAATACGAAAAGTACCAGTTTTTTTAGCCAAACAACTTCTAAAAATCAAGCAACAATGAGAGTTGATAGAAATATAGGCCAAAGGTATGTTGAAATAGGATCAAGCCACATGCTCATTATTTCAACACCATTTATATGGGAGACATAACCAAGCATCTAGAAAGCAAAGAACAAACTAGAGCATGAAGCCTTTCACTTGTATGCACCGTCGAGCTGTTTTCCTCCCTAACCTCTACAGAAAAATGCAAATCACACACTTGATCTTATGCAACATAAACGTCAGGCTCATTCATGCCCTAGTTACACCCAACACCTCTGGAGACAAAGCTAGGGGCTACTACTAAACCTCTCTACTGACTGACACTGAGGCAGATAAACCAATATAGAAGTAACATCAATTCCACAGCATGTTACCCAATCACCAATGTCTGGCACTCAACCCACCACTCTGTTGCACAGTCTCATGACCAACACATACTCTATGACCCCAAATCTAAATGAGTATTTTCCGCCCTAAGGTGAAAACCCCACAGGTGACAACCCTCAATTACAGTGAAAGTGAAGTTGAACTTTGTCCTTCCATTTTGTTAAAAAAAAAATCCCCTTCCATATCTAAAAAGAAACCATGTAAAGAAGCAGATTCTAGTTTTCTATTTGTTTCTGAAAACTATAAAAGGTTAAGTTCAAGAGTTCACATCCACACCATAACCAATGTTCAATGTGAGTAGCAACCACTGATCTTGGTGATAAAATCTCATTACAGTTGAGAGACTACAGAAATTTGGTGTAAATGGTTCATTAATAGTTCAAAAGGAACTCATGGAGTTTTTTGCCCTTTTTGACACGCATCACAACCCATGGACGAATTGTGACTGCTTGATAATGGCAGGAGTGGAAGAGTTAGATGCAGCATGGCCTCATAAAGCCCATTGTAGCTACCCGTGAAGTCACAATCATTGTCAAATAAGTTGACAAACTTGGTTCTCTCTTTGTTTAAAGAGATTGTATAGAAGATGTGCCCATTTCTGGCAAAAAAAAAAAAGTATGACTTATTGCAAGAAAGTTTCATTGAATGACTTGGCAGAACATGAGGAATAATGACTGAGCCTCAACCTAATTAGATCTTGTGGTGCCCAAAAGACATAGAAGCATCTGACCACCTCCCATCAAAAACTTTAAATGTTATCAGATCCACTCTGCTTACCCCGAAGACTTCAAACTCTAAACTGAAGCAAACAGGGCAAGAAACTCTTCAACAACCACTAATGTGAAGCATTTAATCACAGAAATGATTTTAAACAAAATTGTTACCACCTGCCAGCACCAGCTTTACATTTACAAGTAGGATTCTGACAAGTGATACAGAATAAGGATGCATGCCCACCATATGCCATTACGCACT
Source organism: Amborella trichopoda (assembly GCF_000471905.2). Next base: position 8,640,930 of record NW_006497648.1, on the reverse strand, counting down.
TCACTAACAAACATAAAATTTCATTAAAATTTAACAAAAGACAAGAAACGTCAAGCAGTAATATCCTCATAAGATAAATTCTTGCAAACACTACATACATGATAAATTCTTGCAAACACTACATACATGCACTGTTACTGTAGTTTAAATGGTGGATAAGTACATCATGATAATTAATTCTTGGTTATTAACGGTTAGAAAATAATAATTTCATGTAAAGGACAAGTCAAGCAAAATCATAAATGACGCAGCAAAGTACAAGCAGTATCTCTAAAGTACCACAGCGTCCCTATCAATGGCAACTTATTTTCGATAGCTTATCTTATGAAGCCATCTCTAATAGAATACAACTATATCATCCAAAATTCTCCTGTACATGTTGCTATCCACTGGGCATGTTCTCTATCTCTAAAATTCAGAATCTCCAATTGAAAGAGCTTTGTAAAAGAGAGTGAACAAAAAAGGGCATGGTCGTGCGCAAAGCATACTAGAGAAAATTTACCTCCTGAAGAGGAATGAGTTGCTCAAGTCTGCTCTGATGTTTTCCGTGATTTCCATGGGACCTGGCATTTTTGGAACCTAAGAAATAGGCCATTATAGACACACCACTGAATCCCAAAACAAGAAAGGGAGAGAGAGAAGAAAAATAGCCAATAAAATATTTATTTGAAGACTGAATTCCTTAACCTAATTCCATGGAGCTCTTCATTTCAACCATCGATATTTGAGGATCCATTCAAGGCTTACACACCAATGTAAAATTAAAATTGTGAAGATAAACTAATACTGAAAGAAACTAACCAGTAGAACCGATAACCCTAGCTGGGGGCTTGTCTTCTCCATCTCTAAACACAAATCGTCTTGGTTCTTTCACATTCTCTCCAGTTTCCTACAACAAATTAATAAAGGCCGTTTCCAATCCTACAAGAATTATAACTCCACAAAATGCAAAAAAATGGGGAAAATAAACAAAAGAGAATAGAGGGGAGAGAAACTTAAAAATCAAAGAAAAACAGGGGGAGAAAAAACACCTGCTGGATAGCATTGAGTTTACCAGAATCGCTGCCACGTTTCTGCACCGAAAATTGAAAAACACAATTTATCAAATAAAAAAGAGTGATGGAAATTGCATAAAACCAAGGGAAAAAAATAACAGTGGCAAAAAGAATTGCACAAAACCCATTGCAAATAATAACAGTTGAAACATGAAAGTAGAAAAATGGACATTTGCAGAAAATCCAGAAAAACCATAACCCAAGTTTACCAGAGGATGATCAAGACTCACGACGCTGGATATGTCATCGAGAAATTCTTTGTGCTCTGCAGTAGATTCATCAAATGTCAGAGATAAGATCCACAAAACAAAACTGTGGGAGACATTTAAACTCCACAAAATAAATAACGATAGAGAGACAAAATAACCCTAAAATTGTAAGACACAGAAGCCCCACAATATATTGATAAATTACAGGAAATATAAATCCCACAGTAGGAAAATTTAAGAGAGAGAGAGAGAGAGAGTAAGAGTAAGAGAAACCATGAAATTGGTGATTACCTGAAGATGAGGTGAAGTATGTGAGCTTATCTGATAGGAAGAGGATTGGGGCAAAAACAGAGGTGAAGAGAAAGGAGATGAGGAGAAGTCTCTGCCATTTCCAAGGCTGGTTCAGTTTGAAAACGCTATTTTGCTGGGCCTTGGAGAGAGTAGGCATCTCTGGATCAGGGCTCCGAGAGTGAGGCCATTACTGGAAATTTTGGTGGGGTTCTCTTGTACTTTTAGAGAGGGAAAGATAAAAGAGTGGGCATCATTTGATGAGAGAGATAATGACTGCTACATAAGATTGCGTGCGGGAAACCTCGGATGTTCTTTTCTCCCTGGAATGAACAAAAGACATTAAAATGTGGGGACCAAATGCGGGGAAAAGCGACAATAATAAGGGAAATATGATAATTATCTCTGTTCCCTCTCTCTCTCTAAAACCCTCTCTCTCCTCTCTCTTTCTCTTTCTCTCTCTAGAAGTAAAATTCATTCTTCCCTCTCTCTCTCTCTCAATAACACCCCCACCAGTCCACTCTGTCTAGGGGCGACGACCGTGCCCTGTAATTAATGGTAGTTTCATTGCTTCCTCGAATGTTTTTTTTTACGGTAGAAAATCAGAATAAAAAAATGTAAAATGTAGAACGAAGCTATTAATCTTTAGTACAAGATGGTCAGAATTAATATTTCATTCACCAAACTTTAACTAAATTTTTTTGAAGTACGATACATTTGAACCATCAAAATTCAGATCAGATGGTTGTAAGCAATTATGTAGAATCCCTAAAAAAATCAAATCACATATTTTACATGCTAAAAAAAATAATGTCCCAAAAAGGAATAAGGAACTTCAAATTTTTGAAGGGCAAAATCTAGGTGATGAAAAAAATCAAAATCTACTATTTTTGTTCAAAAATAAGGGTGTGGTTTGTATAGAACTGAGGCTCTAACAAATCAAAATAAAGCGCACATTCAAATAGTTTCGAAAAAAATTACAATACTGAAATTCTTTGTGATAGCTTTCAAAAAAAATTCATCTTTAATTATAAAATCTAAAGCTTCAAAAATAGTATAGATCGAGCTGATTCATGAAAACTTGGAAACCTTGAAAATGGACGGTAACAAAATGTGTTATAAGATGCACTATTTTCAAAACTTTAAATCCATTTTTTTTCTCATGTCCATGCATCTTGATGTCAAGATGATCAATTTGAAAATATTTAGACATAAAAACAACCTCTTCCAGATAAATTTTTGGGGTGGGCTCTAATTTGATTATTTAGAGCCTTGGCTCTATATAAACTTTTTCCCAAAAATAATGATCTAGCTCTCTTAGTTGGATCCTAAAAGCTCAATAATAAAAAAATTTAAAAAAAAATCTCAAAATACTTATTTTCATTGTCATTATTATTATAGTCTTATTTCCATTATTTGGGGTTGACTATATGAATCAAGTACTCCTATTCTTCTCTATCAAAGGTCATAGGTGAGAAAGACCAAACGTCATTATATCTTTCTTACTACTTCTATCAATATCCTTTCTGCCTTTCTTTTTGCCTTTTTAGAGCTTTCCACTCAAACCAAATCATACTTCATAATCGATGTTTTAGTAGGTTAGATGTTCAAGATTCATAATAAAATGTTATAAAATTTTACATTCGCTTTCTATCTAACACAATCTACATCCTTTACCCAGGGTTCAGGACACGTTAAGGGAAAATTTAAATTCCTCACCCTAAACCAAAATAAAAGTTAAATATATATTTTATCATAAGGAATTAATATACAATATGCTCCCCTGGGAGCATAATTGCATTAAAAATCATAAAACAGCCTACTTGAACACTGTCACGCGACTTGCTTTTTAAGTTCCCGACCATGTAAAGTGCAAAACATGAACTCCAACTTAAATCTTTTACAATAAAGTAGAAGGGAGGCAATTCAACCTTGATGTTCTTTCACGTGGAAAGTGCTCTAAATCTCTCTCTCTCTCTCTCTCTCTCTCTCTCTCTCTAAGGCAAATCCTTCCTTTTCGCTCACATCACATGAGAAGATAGTGAGAGCAATGCTGGCTATCTACCTCGAGGGTATCAAAGTCAGTAAGGCACCCACATATTTTCCACATAGAAAAAGCCAAGTCTAAAAGTAAATGATATTTTATACTCCCACTCTCTCTCGAAGCGCCATGCCTAAAGTTGTTAATGATTTTACCTACCTCTCTCTCTCTCTCTCTCTCTTAAAATACGTATATTTAAATGTATTCTATAATAAGACCATGTATGGTACAAGTTCACAATCACCTCCACCTAGGTGCATGTCCTAAACCTAGAGAATATAGTTTTTTAAATTTGATCCACACTTCAACCACCATTTTTTAATCCGATTGTGATCTCTGCGTACATAAAAATATTTATCATGGTAGTAATACTCTTTAGGTTTAATTTTTAATTGTCTCTGTCCATCCCCAATATCAGTCATATACTATACAAAATAAAAAGAAAAAACAATAACGATGTAGACACCCCCTAATTTTTTGTCAAGGGAATTCGTAAAACCTATAAACATGAACCATACATGATATACTAGCTAGTGAACCCAGGAACACCACAACCTATAGCCTATAATCCATAATCCGTATGAAATCTTTAAGAGTCCTAAAATCATTAGACTAACCCAACCCCAATCTATCCTAATTTATCTAGACTTATCTGGTTTATCCTAATCCATCCAGATCAATCATAGTCAATCCAAATCCACCCAAACATACCCTAAAAGTACCAAATTGTATCTCGATATGTCTCATCATACCTATAACAACATGATACAGTTCAGAAATGGAAAACATCATAAATCACGACCCCCTAAATGACTCCAAATAAATCAGACAGGGCATCTGAAACGATTTACACCTAAGAATGGTTCAACGACATTGGGCGTGTTGATGGCCATAACAGGCTCAACGACACGCCATGTGTCGCTAGCCATAATGGGCTAAGCAACATCCCGACATAACTGGCCATAACGGGCTCAACGACAAGCCTCACGTTGCTGCAGCATTTGGACTCCAATATTGTATGCAACATGACTTGGGTTTATAAATAGGGCAAGCTTTCTATGCTTTCCCTGCAACATAAAACTTATATACTTCCCCTTATCCAACCCTTCATTCTAAATGGAGGGCTAAGATTGCCTCAATCACAATGTGACGTCTCTACACTATTTTATTTTTCATTTTTTTCTATAAACTATTTTGACACCAAATTTTGTATGTCCAGTCCTCTATTAAACCCGCACTATAAAAAAAATATTTCTAATAAAATAAAATGATCAAAATACTTCTGAAAATTTTAAAAGGTATTTTGGGTATTATATTTTATCAAAATTTTATTTTTAATATTTTTTATAGGTGCCCCCCATTGATAAGATGATACGTACCAAATTTCATACTCATACAATTTGTATAAAAAAAACTAAAGATAAAATACTTTGAGACATTGCATCTAAGATCAAACGGTAAGTCACTCTTGATCAAAATTGGACGGCTGGATGGTAGGGGAAGCATAAGTCTTCTATGCTATAGGGGAAACATAGAAACCTTTCCCTTATAAATAACCCCTTCAGATTTGCATGCTGGGTGGACCTCTAGATATTCATAAAACCATGAAGAAACCCAAGGGCCCTAGAACTCTGGTCCCCCTATCCTCTCATGCCTTAAAATCCTAAAAACCCGATGCCCCTGACCTTTAATTGCCAAAAATTAGAGCAGTTATGAGAACCCTAAAACCAAAAGCCTTAGAAAGAACATTGCCTAAAGCAATGAAAACCCTAGGAAGAACATTGCCTTAAGCAGTCAAAACCCTAGGAAGAACATTCCTTAGGTCAAACTCTCTTTTGAAGCTTCTCGGTTGCAAGCAAATCTCCATGGAGTTGGGGACTAAAATGCTTTAACTGCTAGTCTAATCCAGGCTACCAAGTCTGGGTGTCGAACCTAACAGATTGGCTTCCGATAAAATTGTTATATCATTTATTTCTCTTAATTTTCTAGTATGTATATATTTTTGAAATTTTTAATTTTTGTCTATTTTGAATTTTCATGGTTTCTTCTTTTTTTTTGGTTTTTACCCGATCTGAGGCCAACCTTGCGCACAATTTGGGAGAAGTTATGCTTCTACAGGCTCATCTTCTCATACATCGTAATTCGACACTCTCTTCTACCGAATTTTAATTATTTTAGTTTAAAACATAAATTTTAGAGGATTTCATCTAAGATCTTCCCAGATTTGGCTTCAAGTAAACCTACACTCTAAACCAGTGTTTAAAAAAACGCCGAGTCGACCCGGACTCGCCCGGTTCGACTCGGGAATCGCCATGGACGGGTCGAATCGGTGAAAAAAACGGGAATCGTTCGGTTCTAGAGAGAACCGGACGATTCTGCACAGTGACTCGCCGATTCACTGTACGGAATCGGCGAGTCCCGTACGAAAGTTTAACTTTTTTTTTTTTTTTTTTTTTTTTTTATTTTTTTTTTTTTTTTTTTTTTTATTTT
>NW_006497648.1:8601821-8634827 GCF_000471905.2 Amborella trichopoda | reverse complement strand
AGAATTTTTTGAAAATTTGTACTTTTTTTTTTAATCCATGATCAAATTTTTTTTTGTAATCCATGATAGAATTTTTTGAAAATTTGTAATTTTTTTTTTTTAATCCATGATCGATTTTTTTGAAAATTTGTTATTTTTTTTTAATCCATATTATTCAAAGAGAAAATGAGAGAGATGATGATTCTGAGGCCACCTTATCCCAATCATATTATTCACATATCAAATCCCAAACAGTAACAGTGTAGGGATGAGCACGACAGTGCAGGTGAGCATGAATGATGGACAAGCTTCGGGGATTTTGGATTGAAAACACAACAAAACACTAACACTCAGGGATTTGGGAATAGTCAGACGCCTGCTAATATCGATGATTCGTTTTTAGATCGAATCAATGAATTGTTAAACGATTTCAATCAATAGCACCAGCGTGACCAAGAAGAACAATAACGTCGTCTATCATTTTATTATTAGATCATATGTTACTAATTTTATGCTTTATTGTAGTCCATGTATGTTGATATACTTATTCCATGATAATTCTATGTTTATCATTTTGTGTGAAGTAAATTAAATGCTGAATGGAGGTTCATGCAGGGAAAGAACATATCAATATTCGCATATTCATTCAAAAACATGAAAATTCTTAATGGAGGACCCTCATTTCTTATTGAATTCCTAAAAAACAACATTTATAATGAATTTTAATAATTTTTTTGAAGCTTTATTCTGACCGATTCACCCGATTCCCGATCCGAATCGCCGATTCACCCGATTCCCGATCCGGATCGCCGATTCGCCGATCAGGATCGGTTTTTTGGGTGCCTGATCCGGGTCACCGATCTGTTTTTTAAACCATTGCTCTAAACAATGATGCATTAGTTATGAAGCTCCAATACTGAAATGTAGACATAAAAATTGATGAATGATCAAATATATTTTGAGAATATAAAGTATCTCTTTCTTAATTGCATAGCTTATTAATCAAATATTTTTTTCAAAATTTAGATCCACGAAATCTTCCTATTTTTGGTCTTTTGGGAGTAAGTGCACATTTGTTGCACTATACACACCCAAGGTCAATGAAATAATCTTTTAGGCTTGTGCTTAGAGGTAGACATATCAGTTTTGATAGAGGAGCTCAAGGTTCAAATCAATGAAGTTTATATAAAAAAATCCCAAACAAGTTGTCCGACCTTGTTTTAGCCATAAACAATGTATGTACCTGTTCATAACATTTGAATGTTCAAAGGTTTATTTTAGAATTTTTTGGGTTAAAAAAAATGAACGGTCATACCAAAATAACTAATTTGTGGTGAAAAAAAAACCCCTCTAACTTCGATCATAAACCGTCATCGCTACAACAGTTCTAACTTCCAACTCTCTCTTTTTTTTCTTTTTTTATTTTTTTAGGTAATTCAGTGCGGAAGACAGCCTCTATCCATTTTTTCAAGCAGATTAGGAGTTAGCTTTTTGAAAGTATTATACTAAGGTGGTGTTAGTAGTGGGAATGGAAACCACAACCTAGTGATTAGGGTGTTGGGGTGCCACCACCATAACCCCAGCCCCTTTCACGAGTTCCAACTTCCAACTTCCCAATGCCAAACAACACATTACGTGAACTGTTGCCAAAAAAGGCTTATTCTCGCAACCAAACAAAGTCTTATACTAAAACTTTTAGGTTCAAAAAACTAATCATCACGCCCAAAACAACTAACTGGGGTTAAGACCTCCTTAACAATGGCATAATATTGAGCCAAAAAGGCCTATTCACAGTACGAAACACTGTCTTATACTTGTCTCTTTTTTTTTGACAATGTGTCCGTCTTATACTTTTATCTAGTAATTAAAATTGTTGGTAGCAGGTAAAATTTACATGAAATGCATATGCAAGTTGCACCGTCGTCAAAGCTGCAGCCAAAACTCATAACGCTATAACAATTCACATTTCCAATTATGGTTAAAATAAACCTATTAGCGCATATTGCTAATCTTATTCATGCAACCAAACAACATTAAATGGCTATTTCATACTGCCGAACAACATCTGGTACTTATCTGTGGTCGAAATGTCGGCAGTTGTTCTCAAGTTCTCTTTTACCAACAGGCGCATTCGTTTCATGCTCTGTACTGCCATTCTCTCCCCTTCTGTTTCTTCAACATACACAAAAGTTGTTCTAATTTATATTTTTCACTCTCTTATTGCAAATATTTAACGGGGGACTAAAACTCCACACTTTTATATTCTTTGGATTAAAACAAGAACAAATTTTACAAAAAACTATGATTTCAAAAGATATTATTACTATGAAATTTATCTACGACATTGTTCCTGTGCAAAATTGCTCGTAGTGTATGCTAAAAAATTTATGCTCTAGTTATGAATATATCGTATTAACTGATCAAATTTATTATTTGATCAAGTTGTTTATAACAAAATCTCTAAAACCTTAGAGAACAAAGGCACAATCAAACAGGCTACATTCCCGTACATTTGAGATGGAAACAGAACAAATAGAGTGGTGTAGTACATGAAAGGATGAAAATATGGACTCAATGAATGTTGCTTTATAATAGGATAGTTCTTCTGCATACCTTATATTATAGAATTCAGACATGCTTCAAAAACCCAACATAAAAAGTTGTTCCGATGTTGGAAAGCCTTTTAATTGATGATCTCGACCTCAAGATATATAAATATCTAAATAAAAAATAAAAAAATTAAGTCCTAAAAATAGTACATGTTGCAACACGTTATCTATACCATCCACTTTCAAAAAAAATTCAATGGTTCATAGATTTATTTGATCTGTATTATTTTTAGAGTTTAATTTATAATTAGTGATCAAATATATTTTCAGGCTATCCCAAGAAATCTCGATTCCAAAATTACGTCTACTGGAACTTTAAAAGTGCAATTTACTTTGATTGTTTGAGGTGACACTTTACACAAACCGCACCCCCACATCAATAACCACAAAGGTTCCCATTTTTTAATCCTCCACATGCAAAGCTTTGAGAATCTTGTATATGGAAAGAGTGTAAGGTTCGTGGGCGTAATTGTAGATTTCATAAATGTGATACTAAACTCATCAAATCAACAACTTCATTGAAGGTGAGATTCAACTCATAAAATCAATTATTCACATGGTTCTTAGAGGTCAACTCATAAATATGGAGGACATTATTTCTTGAACATGTTGCTTCCTCTTAAAATTATACTTCTATAAATAACCACTGTTAATGACAGAGCAATGTACGCCTCATTTGAGCACATATGCTGTAGAAATAAAGCAATCTCTAAATTTGTCCGGACATGTAGTTCGAGCTTATGATGGTTTGAAAATCAATTTTAGTCCCTAGCTATTATTTTAAATTAAAAAATGGTATAAATCGAGCACATGTATAAATACTTGAAACTAAATAGTCTAAGATAATATGTTACATATGCATTATTTTTAAGACATAAAACTCTATTTTTCTTCATACCCATGCATCTCATCTCAAGGTCGAGATGATCAATTGGAGAGTTTTCTAACGTTGGAACATTCTCTTCTTGAGGACTTTTTAGGTGCACCTTACTTCAATAATATAAGGCTGACACCTTATATAACTTTTTCCTATAGATAATGAAGAAGAAAAAAAAACGGGTGCGGTTTGTATAGAGCCTAGGCTCTAAACCACCAAATTAGAGCCTACCTTCAAATGGTGTCGAGAAATGTGGTTTCAATATTAGAAATCTTTGTGATAGCCTTAAAACATAGTTTTATAATTATTTATAAAGTTTAAAGCTTAAAAAATAGTGTAGATAGACATATTTATGAAAACTTGAAAATCTTGAAAATTAACGGTCCAAAAATGAGTTACAAAATACTATTTCCAAAACTTGCAATCCATTTTTTTCTCATGTCCATGCATCTTGATATCGAGATGATCAATTTGAAGATAACTGGGCATCAAAACGACATCTTCTAGTGAAATTGTGGAGGTAGGCTCAAATTTGATTATTTAGAGCCTTAGCTCTATATAAACTTTTCCAAAAAAAAAAAAACGAATTATGGTCATGTAATATCCTCACAAGTGTACAAGTGTTGGTGTCGAACATGGACCACAGCGTATTTCTCTCAAAAAAACAAGGTATGACATGCGACGTTCCAAGAACTATTATTTTATATACAAAACAATACCATTAATGCATACACATACATGTCTATATATCTATATATGTATGTGCATGTGTATATGTATTCAAAACAATACCATTAATGTGTACACAACTTATTGTTAAATACATCGCATGACCAAGCTTGGGCCTGGAGCCTTTTGTTGTGCTTGATATATTTTATGGAAAATGATTTGATAGGGCTGCAACTCTATCAAAATAAGAAAATCTGCACCTCATAACTCTTTGAAAATTGGCAATTCAAGCATTGAAAAACGTTTACATCGATTATCTTGGCTTAACTATTGTGGTTGTGAAAAAAAAAAAGAAAAGGATTTCAAGTTCTGAAAATGGTGTATATTGTGACAAATTATCTAGACCGTCCATTTCACCATAAAACTAAGTGTTCGTAGATCCATAATATTCGTACCATTTTTTGAGTTTCAAATTTTATTGTGGGTGTTAAAAATTGATTTTAGAACCACCATGGAGATTTTTGTTACCGAAAGTGCTTTCTGGATAAGGATTTGAGTTGAGGCTTTATTTTATTTTCATAAAGCGTATGCCATATAGAAACTTCATCCACATTTTATTATCTTTCATGTTTAGTAGTATCCACATGTATCGACATACTAGCATCTGCCGAATGAAGTGAAAACATATTTTTGAAAAGACAAACTTGTATGTAGAATTGTATGCGCGTTTAGTCTCATGTAACTTTACGATGGACATTGCAAAACAACCGATAATTCATTCTAAGAATTTATGTAATCGAGTCAATGAATTATTAGTGACAACAAGTACATTCTAACAGGCTCGAACGGTTTAACTTAGTAAATTAGATATCCCTCATCGATCGGAATCACTTAAGTCAGCTCGTGATCGAGACCCAGACAAACCCTAGAATCCCTCCACTCTCACCATTTTTTAATATTATTTCAAATTTTATTAAAATTTGAAATAGTACTCAGAGGCCAACCCTTACTCAATAACACCCGTACATATCACAAATCATTGTTAACATGCACAGATCACATCAACTTCTTCCCCACTGGATTACCAAAAAAAAAAAACAAAGAGATCACATCAACTCAAATGTTTTTGCTTAGTACTACCACCACTAACCTAGTCCTCAATAGGTCCTTAAATAATGCACACAGTGGGTATGGGGTCAAGTATGAGAAGGATATTTTTTAGGTTGAGATGAAGGTCCATAAACCACTACAAGATGTGGAAAACTATTCCTTAAATTGAGATGAAGGTCCAATATCAATACAATATGTGACAAAATATGAAGGGGATCATGAAGAATGAGACAAAACATTGTTCACAGACGACTTAGAAAGATACCTTAATAGCCCAACATAGAGATGGGGACTCGATCTACAAAAAATATGCACAATTGAATGCTATTTTATATATTTAAGTCGTACACTAATAAAATTACAAATAAGAAATAATATAATAAAGTCAAATGGGGGTAAGTTGTATGTAAAGTCAATGTACGCCCCTGTTTCGTGGGGCACATATGGAGAAATCCGAGCTTGGGGTAGCAACCATCTTAACCTCGGATTGGAGTTAGGCCTCAAATTCCTTTGGTCCATTGGAATATTTGTTTTTATTGTTTGATGTTGTAGTTTAAGTTTACATAAAACTCCCATTTTTTATTTGAATGTAAAATTTGTTTACACCAACTCTTTGAAATCACGTATTGTATTTCTATTTCGGCTTTTTATACGTTGGATTAAGCTCAAATTTTGAACAGCATACTTCTCACCATCACATACAGGTGTAAATATTTTAAAATAAATAGAAGGGAAAATATCATAGTACATCTTATTTTTTGTTTTCATATCTCAATAGACCCAAAGATTCAAAATATATATCTTAACCCCTTGACTAAATTTATCTATTTTTAACTATTTTTTTAGCCCTAACAAATATAAAAAAAACATGTTCATTCTAAACTCTTCCTCTGGTATATTCTCCCAAATTTCTCTATCTCTAACATTCACCCTCTTTGTCTCTCTAATGGAGGAGAGAGAGAGTGAGAGACAATAGATGAGAGAGAGTGCGAAAACATGTAGAGAAATAGATATAAGAGAAAATCAAGTGAAGAGATGGAAAGGATGGTGTTTAGAAAGGATATGTCTTTCTTATATTTGTTTGGCGTAAAAATTTAAGTTTAAAGGGGATAAAGTTAGTTCAGGGGTTTAAAAGATATAAAATTTAGAATTTTTATGATCTAATATATGTTTTGAAATCTTGGGTCTATTGAGTTATAAAGCTTAAAAATGGGAGGAATAGAGATATTTTTCTTAAATAAATGGAAAAATAAAATACCAAAATACCTCTGAAACTTGTAGGGGTACTTTGGTTATTTTAGTTTTTAGTTATTATTTTTATATTTATTACAGTTTATGATGATGACAAGTATAGACACCCCAAATTTTAAGCAGATGCATAGAAAATAAAAATAAAAGTATAATACATGATTACCCACTATCATAAGACTTGCATATAAAATATAAATTATGAAATGCTATTTTAAATTCCAAAAATAAAATGAGGTTTATTTATAAATTGGGTGCAGTTTGCATACTGATGCATCAGTAGCTGTAGAGGTAAGGTGCACCTTTAAATTTTATCATGGTATATAATTTTGATGTAAAATATTCTTAGGATTATCTCAAAATCTATTCTTATATCTAATTATAAAATTTTAAATTTAAAAAATGGTTAAAATTAAATAGATCTATAAATATATGAAAATCTTGAAAGTGGACGGTGTTGATAATATGTTGCTTAAAATCTTTTTATTTTTCATGGTCATATATCTCGATATCGAGATGATAAATCAAAGGGTTTTTCAACATTAAAACTACCTTTTTCGATGGATTTTTGAGGTGCATCCGTAATTCTACATTATAAGGTTGCATCCCTATATAAACTTTTTCCTTGTAAATTTCCCTTTTATTGTTTTCACTACAAATTTACAAAAAGAAATAAGTCATTTGTTTGATGTCCGTTGACTATGCGCATAGCTATGTTAATACATTAAAAATGTTTGGAAATCATTACACTCGAGTAAGTTTTTTGGGGCACGTTTATTCTTTCCTACAGTGCCAAACCACAGGTGTGAATTTGGTGCGGACTCTGGACCAGCATTTTTTTTTTGTATGTGGTCCCGCATATTCCGTAAAAGGGCGTACGTTCAGTGTCCCTACATAAACAATCCAACATTTTACATCAATACCTAAAGCGGAAAAGTTTATATAAGGTTGCAACCTTAAAATGTAGAAGTACAAATTCACCTAAAAAATCCATTATAAAAGGTTGTTTTAATATTGAAAGACCATCTAATTGATCATCTCGACATTGAGATGTACGAATGTATAAAAAAAAAAGATTTTGAATCCTAAAAATAGTGCATATTGCAATATATTATCTAGACTGTCTATTTTCAAGATTTTCACATGTTTATAGATCTACATGATTTTAAACATTTTTAAAGTTTAAAATTTTATAATTAGATATGAAAATACATTTTTAGATAATCTTATGAATTTTTTACACCAAAATTACATGTTATAATAAAATTTGGAGGTGCGCCTTAAATGGATTGTTTAAGATTGCAACCTTTATTGAAACCGCACCCATACCTAAATACCCTCGGATGAGAAAACCCCTCTTCGTACCGTATCATCACCAATGTGCTACTATCGCAGTCACATTTAGCCTCACCATCAGGGAAAATGCCCGTGCGTACCATAATTAACCGCGAAAACAGATTGAAAAAGTTGTATGCTCTCGTAGGAGCAAAATGTGCGTTTGCTCCCTCGTTTAAAACGAGCGTGTTTATAGGTCCATAATGGAAGATGTTGGAGCACCATTTGAATTGTGATTTAGTCGTAATCAAGGTGTAAAAAAATGGTGATCTAAATAGGGAGATCCGGCCTAGTTCACGATATGAACTAACCAGTTTTTTGCTGTTCTTTATAGAATGGGTAACTTTGTTAGAGAACCTATCAGAATTGACCCCACTTTAATTTTTAATTTTTTAGTTTTTCATGTGCCAGTTCATTCGGCTCGACCTCCAATCCATTGAACTGGATAGATCTTCTAGACGGACGATCCGGATCATTGTTTGACTTTTTTAACCGGTATTCAGTATCATGTATGGACACTACACCAAGTAGCATCGCCCTGTAACTTGGCATGGTGGGAGAAAAAAGAAATCAGAGTTGATCACAAGTGTTCCATGTAGCGCACCATGCTCTACTTCATAAACTCTAAAATATTTTCACACGCACATTCTAAGATACTTTTATATATATCTAGTATCCATAGTCTATGGGCTCTCTCTTGCTACATTGCCAATTTAATAAAAAAATTATTCTTTTCTTGATTTCTCAGGACTGTTCTCAATGAAATATTATTGAATTCCGTTACACTGAGTTGAAAAAAAAAAAAACAAACACTCAATCAATCTATAAAAAGGATACTATTGCTGCCCCATTGAGGAACTTTGGAGCAAGTTGAGTGGAAGGAAGCCGTCGCTACTCCAAGAGAATCCTTACAAATCCTCTAGGTAAGTAGGGGTGGCAATGGGCTGGGTCGCCTTCCCCTAAAGAACTAGGGCCTAGACCAAGGCAAGAGAGGCCGGGCCTGGCCCTTCCCTTATTTCTTTTATCTTTTTTTCCATTGGTTTTATTTGATTTTACCCGTTCCTGATAGGGCTAGATCTGGGCTAGGGCCAGAACCATTTGGCCCAGGGCCAGCCTGTTGACAGTCCTATAGGTAAGAAAGGTTATTGAATAAATGGAAATTTAGATATGATGGTATATGTGGTGATTGGGAGAAAATCGCACATTTGCTCCTGTACAAAAATAAATACTTAGAAAAAAAAAATTTATCTAAAACTTTGAGATACACTTTTGTATAACTAGATTAGTAATTTTTTTTTAAAAAGCTGTCAAATTATAGATGGTCTATTTTGATCCCAAGGCATAATTTGATTCTAGAGTGCATATGTAAATTTTTTACTCTTTAGATTGATCACTAAGTTGATTAGCTATGTCCCCAAATTTTGGGTTTTAACATTGCTTAAGCTTGGCTTTTACCCAAGAAAGCAAATGTGCATTTTGCAGCCGCAGGAGCATGAAATCTTTCCAATTTGGAATTAGGTTTTCAAATATTTAGTTTTTCTGTAATATGCGTGGAAGAATCATGCTTTTTTCCCTCTTTGGGTATGTATATTGATGAACACGTATAATGGGGGGCACACAATATACATGCTTATTTTGATAAATGACCAAGTAATTATTTTTCTTGATCTAAACTTTTGGATCACCACACGTTTATTTTTTTAAAAAAGATGAAAATATAGTTCGATCATCACAGCACAATGTCCCAAATTAAATTCTACTGCTCAATTACCCAAAAATATGATTATATATAGTTTAGATTTTTTAAATTTTGAACTGATGTTTCCTTTCCATTATGCATAGTTGATTTCTTTTTCCCATTTCCTTGCAGGAGATTTTATGAATTTTGACAAACGATTTTGCTATGATATGTTTCTCGAAGGTTTCAGGCAAGATAAGATGAAAGAAGCATTAGGCCAATAAACCTTTGGTTGTATTTCAGGCAAGATCAGATGAAAGAACCAACTTATTAGTTCTTTAAAGAAGGTTAAGATTTTTTTCATAAGGAACTTAGCTAAAATATGCAGGGTTTCATCCTTATTTATAATCTTTCAGGGGTATTTTCTTGAGTCAAATTACTAAAAATACCTCTAATGTAGACTTCCCAACCTTGAACAAAGGCATTTTATAAACTTCAAAGATTTTTTTTGAGGCGGCACTCGGGTTAAAATGAAAATAAAAAACAACACCTTAAATGTCAGTTATTATAACTTCAATGATTTTGTATGTGGATTCAACCCTTTAAATCATAGTTTCTCCTTATAATTTATATTTAAAAATATAAATTTTAATAATTAAATTGGGAATCAATGCTAAAAAAAAAAAAACTTATAGAAGCATTTGAAAAAGTCGAGTCTTTTCTAGTTCTGTGTGAGACATTCAATATAATTATGTCGACATTCGAGTGTTGGAATATGAGATGTGAGAAAAATTATAAGGGAATGTATACTACTCAAGTCGGGACATTAGGTTGGGGTGACATTAGGTTGAGTATCTTGCTTGACTATATGTAGGTTTAGACATCTTATACTGATTACCAAGAAAATTAACAAACCAGATTAGCAAATATTTATAGTTTTGGATTACGTTATTGGTTAGTAGGATAGCTTTAATAAAAATTAAAAATAAAACACTCCAAGACTTTGGATCAATATTTGACGCTCAAGAGCCAACTTGTGACATGTGACTTAAGCCATGTCAGGCATCTACTCAGATCTGATGGTTGAGATCAAGTTGGCTCTCGAGTGTCAAATCTTGATCCAATGGCTCGAAGTATTTTATTTTTAGTCTTTATTCCATAAATTTGAAGCGAAATCTAGGGCATGCATACATCTGACAAGGGCACACATAATAATGAAATATCTTGTGGTGAGAAATTATCATAATACCTATGAAACTTTTAGGAGCCGTTTGGTTTTTTTTTTTTATGATAATTTTTTCTTTTCATATTTTTTTTTGGCTAGGTGTGCCCATAAAAGAGTTGGGATGCCCCAAATTTCAGCCAAAAGATTTTGTGGGATGGAAAAAAAAGATGAAATGATATTTTGATGTAACATTATGGTATGAGCAATCCTAGCTATCGATTGAAATACCACTGAAAGATTGGGTCATATATAATTTATATGTGGTTGGGGTCACATGGAAAGCTTTGTCCATAGTAAAAAAAGTTCATTAATAATGACTACTTATGGCATTAATAATAGGGAGGGCTTTCTATCGTAAAAAGAAGGTTCATTAATAACGACTACTTATTGTTAAAGAAAGGTTGACTAACATCAAGTTGATTTTTAAGTTTGTGAATTTCCTAGGTTGGCCAAACCGTACAGCATAAATTTATGACCACTAATCTATATGGACTGCCACAGTCATGAATTTTCGGAAAATATAGTGAGGGTTATCTCTAATAAATTGAAATTATATATATTTGTAGCATTAAAATATCTTGCCAATAATAACCCCAAGAATGTCTCGGTAAAATGAATTTCTCACCGTCTCGTAGGGCCTCTTGTTATTATCACGGTATAAACCTTTATCTATAATGAGATGCATGCAATATGAGAGCAAAATTATTAATTTAAATTTGAAATGAAACATGTCGCTTACCTTAAAATAGCTCTAAAAATCAAAATAAGGCAAAAGGAAAGCAATTTGTAACGAGTTTATGATAAACGTGTAAATTTTTATATTAAGTTCAAATATTTTAATCTCAATATACATTGGACATTATTATCAATTGTAAAATTAGGGAACATACGCGTAAAATTAATTTTCTTTTTAAATACACGGCTAACGCTTTTCTTTTTCATTATCATCATAGTTTTTTATCAATTAATTTGATTCAGCGATACGAATCATGGTCTGCCATTTTGTTCTATTAAAAGTCATACTTTTAATGAGACCATAGATCCCTATATCTTCATGAACTATTTTCATCCACGTCATTTTTGGCTCTTTTTGTTTTTTAAGTTATTTGAACTAACTTCTATCTCCTAACCGTTGTTGTACTTGGTCTGTCTCATACATGACCAGTCCACTTATCTGCTTATCGTTTATTGGTGGTAGACCTAAATTATTTCGAATAGATTCATTTGAAACCTTTATGGTCTTGCCACTTCAATCTCAACCTCTTCATATCTACTGCACTCGTTCTTTCTACATTCATGAAATATTTTATATCCAATTATGACACATAACCCTAAAATCTACGTCATTCAAAACCAATTTGCAACCTAAACTTAGAATCTCCTTCTCCCATCTCTCACTAGCAACAACACACACGTGCATGGTGCGTCGAACTCATGGATAGTACGTGGCGAGGAGCAAGAAGGTGAAATTCCGTGATTCGCTATCGATCCCTCCCCACCACTACCGGTGGTAATTTCGTCATCTCAGAATAAAATAGACGTCAGGATTTATATCTCAGTTAATGTCGACAGCAAGGGCGTACGCATTGGAATAAATTTCATGGGCTCTTCGCAAGCTGAAACGGATGCTCCTTCGTAGAGCAAAATCAGGGAATATTATACTTGCTCTTTATCTCTCTTCTCTGTCATGGCGATCTCCATTAAAATCTATATAAGAATGTCCTAAATCCGAGGTTTCAGGGCGCGCCCCGACATTAAAAGTGTTTTTTAACAATGTGAATCCCAACTTTACTTTTCTCCCTCTGGTAAGATATATTTCAGTTCATAAATTTCTCGAATTCGAGGATTTTCATGGCGTTTATGAATTATATACTTTGATTCTAAGTGTATTCTCACGGTTATGGTCTCATTACTTTGCCTTTGATTGTTCCAGGTTTTACAGGAGTTGGGAACCAGAGACCACATTCCCATTCAAGTTTTAGGTTACCGATTGTTCCACCCTCTATAAAGGTTCATTAGTTTCACTTTTTTGGACCTCAACTCCCGATTTTTCGGCCGTTTTTATGATTTTGGTTGGTCCTTCAGGAATTGGAAACCCTAGATCATGTAGTCTAATATTGTTTCGATTGCAGAAATCTGTTTTGAAATCACTTATGCGAATAGAAAAACTGGTCATCATGGCGAGAGAGGGAAGTGTTTCTATTTTGGACGTGCAGAATGCTACGAAGAAGAAGGCGGCGGCCCCAAGAAGCTGGATTTTGCTTGATTCCACTGGTGAGGGAACAGTTCTTGATGCCGATAAATATGCCATTATGCATAGGGTTCAGATTCATGCCCGAGATCTTCGTATTCTCGATCCTCTTCTATCTTATCCTTCCACAATTCTTGGTCGTGAAAGGGCCATTGTTCTCAACTTGGAGGTATTATGTTAATTGTTACGTTTGAACTTCTGGCATTGTTTAAAACGTCGTATATTTTATTTTATCTACAAGTTTATGAATTTACAAGTGCAACTTGATTCTAATTTATGTTGAATTGGTGCGTTTTATGATCGTTTAATCATGTGATCAGCACATCAAGGCGATAATCACTTCTGAGGAGGTAATTCTCCTTTCTTTTTTATCTCTTGTTAGCGTCTTGAGGGATTTAATGATATATTTTAGTTGATATTTTTGGTGTTAATGAGTTTAGGTTTCATTTGTTGAAGCGGCTAATTGCAAACCTTTATGAGATGTGAAAAGATGTACGTTTTTATGTGAATCAATGAGCCCTAAGTGAAAATCTGAAAAATTTACTTCTACTTCTCTGATTAGAATTATTTTACATATCCAAAGCTCACCCAATCACGTGACTCGATAAACTTTACATAAACGATCCATAACTTGATTCTAAATATAGAAGGAGGTCCAGATTTATTTGTTACTTGGTTTGACTTTCTGGTCATCAAATTTATTATATGGGAATTATCAGGTTTGCTGAATTATAATTGGAACAATTTATGAAAATTGAGATCAATTTGTTGGAAAAATTGCAAATGACCACCTAATTGTCAATTCTGAATGACAAATGATTCTGAAGAAATTTTATTACAACTATTCAAATAAACTCCTTGTTAATCTCAGGCATTTACTTGTGTGATAATATCTCAAATTAATATATGAAGTCGTGAGCCTGTGGTCTCCATGGATAGTCCTAATGAGGGTTTAATTTAATCTGGATATGTTGTAGTTTGTCAGCAATATTCAAATGATATCTTTGGAATTAGAAAATTCTGTCTCTTTTTTGGTCAGCGATGATACATGGGACCATAAATCTTATACAAGTGACTCTATTTTGTCAGAAAAGTTCAATCATGTATTTCATGGAGCTTAAATAGTGTAGTTGACATTCTGTTAGCATCAACTTCTAACCACTATCATAAATTTTCCTTTTTCCATTGATGTGGTTAAGGTTACGTGTGCTGAGTTTGTTTTCTTGTCGTATCTAGAGTGAAGACAATGCTATGCTTGAGCAGGGTGATGAAACAAATCAACTGTCAAGGCTACTTTAGAAAACTTTGAAAAGACATCATTTTTCTCTTTTAGGGAGATTGATACAATCACATGATATTGTTATTACTCTCATTCATTTGGAGAATATCCATTGAGATTTGGAAAATGTCCATTGAAGACTCATATGATATTACATCCCTCTATGGAAACTAGACACATACATATAGAACAGAAATATATAGCTCATACATTGTGATTAATTGGTCGTAGACTCGTACAATGGCTGAGCAGCTTTACATACAAAACTGGTTTTTGTTCTTTGCTTTTCTTTTGTTTAGGTGTTGCTTCGGGATCCCACGGAGGATAATGTCATTCCTATAGTTGAGGAGCTTCGCAGACGTTTGCCTCCAGTGAATTTCGCACGGCGAGCAGAAGATGGGAGGGAGCAGTCAAATGGGCAGAATGATGCCGAAGCAGGCAATGAAGATGGTGTGTGTTCCTTGCCTTGTTATTAATTTTCTTTTTCCGAAAATTAACTTTGTTTTGTTGTTGTATGCAATTTATGAGTATATTCAAAAGATGGTTGGGGAAGCTGTTTTATTCCAAATACTAGCTTTGTTCCTTGTCTTTATTTGAATTTTCTATTTTGGCTAGTTTTAAAGTTTTAGTTTCGGTTCTTTGCAGTGGCAAAAATCCAAAAAGAATATGTCTTGAATATTGATGCTTTCTCCTATTTCTGTTTATCCTCTGATTCACTTTTTCTTTCCGGTTATTAGGTCCTAATAAAAATATCTTTTTTTATGGAAGAAATATGGGCAATAGGGCTTCTTTTCTTGAAATTGTTTTCAGGTTGTTTTCTATTTGGACCTGTGGCATAATGTTGTTTGACACTTCGAATTTGTAGAGTCTCCTTTCGAATTTCGGGCTCTAGAAGTAGCTTTAGAAGCCATATGTAGTTTCCTTGATGCACGTACAACAGAATTGGAGACTGCTGCATATCCAGCTTTAGATGAACTGACCTCCAAGGTTAGTATGTTAAGTCATTTCTTGCATTTCTACTATTATTTAAATTGATAGAAATGAAGGAATGCCTTGCCTTATATATGATTCTTTGGTTGAATTAACTTTCTTGTTTTGGTGTAATCTTGTTTTGGATGAGGATGTTGAGATGGATGAGTGACGCAGGGGAATTTGAGGGAACAATAAAATTAGCAAGAAACAAACCAAACACCAGCAATTTTGGAGAAATCCTAAGGCTTTCTCCCACCTATGGCTCAAGCTTTAGGTTTCTTTTACAAGACAAAGTCCTCCTCTTTTTCTTAAAGAGAAATACACAAATGCTTCTTTAGCCCATCCACACATTTATTTATAATAGAAAATTATTGTTTTGGACAATATTTGTCCATACAATTAACTTTGGATCAAAAGGTTATAACTTGAGCATAACTTGAAACTAAATTCCCTAACTTAAACTTAAATTTCGTAATGACAAATTTACCCCTATGAACAGTACCCATGAATATTACTTGTGAGTAGTTCCTATAAAAGAAAAAAAAAATATAAGTACATGGTTGGAAATGACAAGAATGGATAGAATTTGGAATGAATACATTCAAGAGAATTTAAGTGTTGCACCAATAAGCAATAAGGTGAGAGAAAATAGACTTAGGTGGACTGGCCATGTGCTGCGTAGACCCAGTACAACACCTGTTAGGATGGACGAGTTTAGTTCAAGTGGAAGGCTAAAAAAAGACAAGGGGTAGGCTCAAAAGGAAATGGTTGCAAGTAGTGAGAAATGATATGAGGACTTATGGTGTTGCTGAGGATATAGACCTTAGTAGAGCAGAATGGTAGACCAAGATTCATGTAGCCGAGCCCAATAAGTTGGGAAAAGGCTTGGACGACGATGATGATGCATTTGTTGAAACAAAATATATTTGCATGGAGAATGTTATGCCTATCATGTTTGAAATTTCTTATACTATGTGTTGGAGTTCAAGCTTATCTTCCTGTATTTCCATCAATGTTGTAAGACTTGGCGCTGGAATTGGGTAGGGCCAAGGTCCAAGTTAGCAGGGCAGACTCGGCGAATCTGTCCATGACTTGGCTGAGTCTTGAAACTTTGGGGGTCAGTGAGACTCCTCTGGTTCCCAAGGTTTTTCACTTGGACCCCACACCTTGCTGGGTCCAAGGGACTCGGACTTGTTTTTACAACACTAATTTCCTTTATAGTTACTAAATTGATCTTTCTATATGAATATTGTCACTAGTGAGGCCTAGTCACTTTGTGGCTGGGGTTTAATGGCTGCAAGAACGTTCTATGGTTTGAATCCTAGCTCATTAATCTAAAGGAAAAGCATATTTCTGGCAGGTAAAAAAATTCCAATTCCTTTTTGTGACCTATTTCAGATTCAGATGCTAACTTATTTGATGACCTAAGGAGCTATATAGTTGCCCTTTTTAATAAGCTGACTGTGCTGGCACTGCTCCCCTGTCCATGCTCAACCTTGGTGCACTTCAAAGCAGTTTCCCTCTCGCAGTCAATGTCAGGGATGGTGCCCTTCCGAGCAGTTCCTTCCTTCTCATTATTAAAAAGGGCAGCTATATAGCTGCCCTTTTTAATAAGCTGACTGTGCTAGCACTGCTCCCCTGTCCATGCTCAGCCTACCAGCACTTCAAAGCAGCTTCCCTCTCGCAGTCAATGTCAGGGATGGTGCCCTTCAGAGCAGTTCCTTCCTTCTCATGACGATGTCCTCCTGTCTTAATCTCTGAACGTCCTGGTCCAAATTATTTTCTCCTGCTAAAACTATGGATGATGTGTTTGCATTTGTTATCTATTTTTTTATACAATTAGGTGCTCTAAAATGACCTATTGTGCTGATTTCGATTTATACAATACATGTTCACTGAACCATTTTATCCATTTCCTTGTTAGTTTACCATGTCAATTCTCCCTGCTTTCCAGTATCATTTATCTTATGTTATTGTTGGTTGAGTGTCGTATCCTTTTGGAGTTGGTGATCTATGAATGAAATTCAGTTGTTGATGTTGTGTAACTTACTTCTATATGCACAAGCATGTTAGTAACTTTGGTTACAAAAGTTTCAAGAATTGTGTGATCTCAGTTTAGAATCTGGAACTTATGGAAGTTTTTATTCCATGACCTATTGAGTGCAATTAGGGCTGCCAACTGGCTTGGGATGGCCCGCGGGCCACACTTTAGGCCTGGGGACAGGAGTTGGGCCACTCGCTATTTCCAAACAATTTTAAGGCTGGGCATGGGTTGCCCGAGCCTGGCCTGAAAATCTAAATTCCGGACCCTGGCCAAACTAATTATTGGGCCATGCTCAGGCATCAGTGATATATTTTGTGCCATGCCGTGGCATTGGCAAGAAATGTTGGGCTAGGCTTCAGCCAGGGATAGCCTGGCCTTTAGTAGTCCTAAGGGAAGAGGATTCTAGGATCATATGTGTCTAGTTGAGATCCAGATTCTTGAGTTGGTGTTTGTCCCTGCCTGCCTTGAGAGTCTTGGTCTAGAGTGGTTCCAGTTGAGTTCCACGTCTAACACAGATTATGGCAGACCTTGTTGTACTGATTCGATTAGAATTAGGTAGTCAAATCCGCTTTGCCTGGGAAATAAATTCATGGCTGTGCAAGTTGAAGTGCATGTTTTACATCTATCATTTGGCTATTTTAATGGTATTGTAGTGTTGTTTTTGATAGTTAGAGTCATATGTAACTATCAAAATAATAGGTCACAGCGATAGTTCACATTATGTTTTCCTATATCATGATATACCACTTAGAATTTTGAAAATGAATGGATGTCTCGATGTGTAGATAAGCAGTCGTAATCTGGACCGTGTGAGAAAATTGAAGAGTGCAATGACAAGGTTAACTGCGCGAGTTCAAAAGGTATGTTTCTTTGCTCTTTGTAGTCCAGAAGTTAATTTTGTATTTTTTTGTTTTGTTTTGTTATTGCTATCGCTAGCTCATATATCCAACAGTATACTGTTGATTGAAGTACACCCACCCAAAAGGAAATACATATTTTTTCTCTTCAACTAATTTATCTGATAGAAAATTTTGTGTCGATAAATCTTATTAATAGCGAGGGATTGCAGTTTCGGGTCTTTTTCTTTATGTTCCTTTGAGGTGTTTCTCGTGGTTGGTCAGCTCTTGAACTATAGTGACCTCTAGTTATCTGGTTGCATTTTTCTGCTTTTGCAAACTTAGCTTCATGTAGATTTGATATATGTAGTAATATATTTCTTCTCTATTTCAGATATGTAACTATACAGAGGAGCTCATATAATTATGCTCTCTTCTAGTCCATTCTTAGCCATTTGGCTTAGTCTGGCACGAGTTGAACGACTCTGGCAGGAGGTAGTGAGATCACTTGAGAAGAATGGCAGCAATTTTTTAAAATAGTTATTTACATAATTTAGGTTGAACACTAGTGTCTCTGCTGAAATTATTGAGTTTGGGTTGAACATTCTATCTGCTCCTTACACCACACTTTTGGAGAAGTAACTGCCTATAATTTTTCTCAGTGATGGTGGTGGAGATGCTTTCTTGTGAGTGTGTGTTCCCTTGCTAGACTGCATGCATGTCGAACACCATAGAGAGCAGTAGCTAGACATATTACTGTCTACATTTGAGCGCCCTAAAACTTCTGGTAGACAATAATGCTATTTTATCGTCTTATATTTGTTTATCAGACTGAAAAATCTTGCCGAACATCATAATCATCTTTTTAGTTGCTTTGTTATGCATGGGCAATCTCTTTTCCTGTCTCTTTAACTAGGTTAGCAGGGAAGTTGCATTGTGACCTTAAACATTGCTACTTTCTTGATCCATTGCTAATTTCACGAAGTGTGCAGTTTTAGTGCTGTTTATATTATCTCTGCTTGGTTTTGATGAGATAATTGTATGGAAAGGAAATTTGAGCTGGGCCTAGTCTGCTTTATAAACATCAACACTTTGCATTGTGTCCCTCACATGCTGCTCAGGGCTCAATGCCTTCCGAATCTAGTGCTCATATAGAATTATTAGTATATTCTCCAAAGCCCTCCATGATTTGTATTGCAAAAGGTGATGCAGCTTGGGATCTGAAAATTTGAGTTTATGCATGTCATTCTTCCACAAAACGATCATATATAATATGTGTCCTCCTGCTTGTGTGTGTGTGCATGTCTGTGTGCCTCTGTGTGTGTGTGTGTGCATGCGTGTGTGTGTGTGTGTGTGTGTGTGTGTGTTTGTTTGGGGTGGTTGTGGGCAAACACGTTTGTGTATGTGTATGAGACAAAACGATAGCATCCCTAAAAGATACTCTTTAGAACTATTGACTGAACTTTTTTGCCTTCTTTTTTGGGATTGGGGGAAGAAGTTCCATTCCCTTTACCAGTTTCTGCATTCTTTGTTGGTCCCCAATGAGATATACATGTTTGATTCGTTGCTATATATCTTTTCTAGGTTGCAACATGTGTTCATCTATTAATTAATGAATAGGAGAACAATTTATAGCTCTCAGCTCTGAGACTCATGCGAACTGATGATCTGGCATGACCTTAGCATTCTCTTGTTTTCCTCAAGGAATGTTTGACCATCTTATTCCTGATTATGACAGGATGGATGTTGATGTTGTGTATTGACTTTAAGTTTCTCTTCCTTTTTAAAAATGTTTTACGCTGATGCTCTTATGCTTCTTAGGTAAGGGATGAGCTGGAGCAACTCTTGGATGATGATGATGATATGGCCGACCTTTACTTGTCCAGGAAATTGGCTGGTGCTTCTTCGCCTGTTAGTGGCTATGGTGTACCAAATTGGTACCCCGCCTCTCCCACTATAGGTTCAAAAATATCTAGAGCTAGCAGGGCAAGTGCTGCAACCATTCATGGGAATGAGAATGATGTTGAGGAGCTTGAAATGTTGTTAGAGGTTACAACACTTGTCCTTGTGATATTGCGACGTTTCTTTCTTTTTCACCCTTTTCTGGAAAATTCATGAGATATGTAATCTTATCCATTGTTTCTTTTTCAGGCATATTTTATGCAAATTGATGGAACATTAAATAAATTGACCACGGTAGGTATCTCTTGAACCCTGACTTACTGATTAGTTATTAAAATGGCCTTGGTGGGATGCCATTTGTTGAAGTAGATGGTATTCATTTAAGCTGTTGCAACGGATATCAAGGATTCAAACTAGAGAAAGTTGAAGTATGATCTCCCTTGATTCCTTCTAACATGCTGCCTTGAGTGGCATTTCTTCTTGTTAAAATTGTTGCCCATATGTTTATTCCAGAAAGCTGTTTCCACTTGCATCATACTCAAATAGTTTTTCATATACTCAAATGGCATTATCATTCCAACAGTAGCAAAGATGTTCAGCTATGGGAAACTAATAGAAAGTTAAAGAGATCAACCAATCCATTCCAGGAGTTTGTTCGTGCTTTTGTTATTATGAGGAATTTGATATGTTATCTAGGCACGCTGCACAAATACTTTTATGTGTAAACATGATTAACGGTTCTCCTATAGTGGATATAACACGTTTATTTTCCATGCCAAAACACACCATACGCACGTAAAATCTTTGTTGCAATCATCTGTTCAAGACCTACCACTTTTATAATGTTGGTCTTGACATGACCATGTTTGTTCCAGCTACGTGAATACATTGATGACACTGAGGACTACATCAATATTCAGGTTAGCATTTGTACCTTTAAGAGTTTTATACGTCTGCATGTGGCCTGATGTGTAAGGATTTTCCTTCTATAAGTGATTTGCAAGGTTTATCTATGTTTCCACTTTATGAGATTAATTTTCCTGTTGTTTGCTGCAGCTTGACAATCATCGAAATCAGCTGATTCAGGTAATAAGGAATAATATATGACTTGAAATCTACTACACCGTCTTTTTTTGCTTGCATGGATGCTTATTAGGGTCTGCAATCTTATTATTTTGCCATGATTGATTTACTGCAGCATGAATTATGCTGTAGAAATATTAATGTACCGTGCTGCCCTTCTCAGATAAAGAATGCTTTTTTGTTTCACTTGGAGTACTCTTCATATGCTTTTTACTTCTTGTGTTAGAGATGTGTAATTAATGGCCTGTATTAGGATGATGGTTCTATTCATGTTGTTTCTTCGTTTGTGGCAGCTGGAACTCTTCCTAAGCTCTGGTACCGTTTGTCTCTCAATCTATTCTTTGGTTGCTGGAATATTTGGCATGAACATTCCATATACATGGAATACTAACCATGGATATCTGTTTAAATGGGTGAGTGGTTTTCTTACATGAAAAATCTCATACACGGTTTCCTTGACATGATCTCCTTTTTTACCCTGATAATTTTTCCTTTGATTTGTTGATCAGGTGGTTGTTCTGGCTGGGCTTTTTTCTGTTGGACTCTTCGCATTGATAGTTACCTATGCTCGCTACAAGGGCCTTGTCGGTACTTAAATATTAAGTTGGGAAATCTAATTTGCAGCTTTGAAGTTATGATGAACCATCTAGGTGCTTGAGCTTGATCAAGGTTAGCGGGATAAGACTCTGAATGAAGTGTTTTGGCTCTGCTAACTTCTTGGCTGATTGCATTTCCATGATTTGGCTTTCTTATGCAGTTTTCATAATTGAATTTAGGTCTGGAGTTTGAGCTTGAAGTGATTGCTTGAAGATGACAAACATTTCTGTGCTGCTAGACAACCTGATCACACAGTGAAAGTGTATAATGCCATTTTGGCATGCCAAAACACATGATGAACACATATTATTTGTTCTTCATTATTCTTTTTTATATCACTTTATTCAGATAAAAGTTGTAATTTACATTTTTGATACATGTATCGGCTTTAAGAAAAACTCACCTGCATTCATTCTAGTCAGGTTGATGTAATTTTTTATCAAATTAATTACATGTACAAAAGGGCTTCTATGGTTGGTAAACTTTTGTGAACTGAAAGGGGATCATTAGTATTTATTAGAAACACAAGGGATTGTCTTCTTGGTGATTTGCGGTCAAGAGCTAATGGATAACAACAAGCCTCTCATTTTGTTATTCTATTGGGAGTATGTTTATTTTCTGAACCACAAAATGTGTTTATTTTTAAGCTGAAGTTCTCCGTTCCTGAGTAGGCTCTCAGGGACTTTATTTTATGAGCAAGTTGCTCGTGAAGGCTTTATATGCAGCTGTTTTATTCTTTACTATTCATCGCGGCACAAACAAACAATCCGTAAACCTATTGGTTGAGCTATGACTATGACTTCATTGACCAGATTAATCGTTTCAATATTTGAAGGGTGGTTAAGATTCAAGTAGACACAGAGTTTTGAATGCCGCTTGGTCGGTAAGTTAGGCATGTAGGGCAATGTGTGTTAATCACACACCCCTTGCAAAATTTATACCCTGTCATGCCTTGGTATCTGAGGACCGCCCTGGCATCTCAGTATTTGGAAAAATAAAAAGTAAAATAGAAGTACCATTTACAGTAGTCGATTACACATGCAGGTGAACACATGATGCACATGCTCCTTGACATGCAGGTGAACGCGTGATGCACATGCTCCTTGTCTAATTGTCCATAAAGTGTTTGGGTCTATGATGTATATCCGCCATGTTATATGTATGCAACCTCGTACAAATAAATATACATGAAAGTGCAATCTTGATGAGGTACAATAGTTGATGATCCCTCTGACGTATACCATTCTCCACTTCTAACATTCATTTTGGTGAGCATTGTTTGAAAATGTGGACTCCGGCTGGGAGTTGCCGGGTCCCGAGTCAAAGGCCGGGTCCGAGGCGCAATACAGTGGATTGTTTGGGAAAATACCAGCAAGGACCCAATAATTGGGGGACTCGCCCAATTTCTTGGCAACTCCAAAATTGCTAAGGTCCCGATTGAGCTGACTCGGGGATTCTTAATATGATTTTTAAATAAGAGATTTTGAAAAAGTAAACCATTTTAACGTGACGATTGAAAATTCTTGTTGATTCGAAATTGGGAAAAGCATGCAATGAGACTATTTATCTGCCGTACAAGGTAGTCACAATTAATTTTGACCCTGGATTTGAAATTGAGTAGCTACATTTATTTTATTGATAAAGCTGAAAATACAAAAAAAAAAAATTTGAATTTTTATAACATACCCAAACTATTAGATTTAACATCGATTGATCAACCTCCTCGTACTAATGGCAAATAGTCTCATTGTACGCAATCCCATAAAATTCTCTTTTTCATCCAGTTGACGGATGGACGGTGATGGAGTGTGTGGAAGCTTGAGGAACCCGATCTGGTACTCTCTCAAATCAATCAACATCTCCTATTCAAACTTTGATGGTCAGATGGATCATAGATCCTTTTTTATCCATGCTTCTCTAAACTTAGTATTTTGAGTAATGGAGGGTGATTAGTCAAAAGGATGCTTCTGTCATTTATTGCAAAGTTAGGGATGGTCCTGAAAGCAAACCAGGTAGTGTCCACCCTTTTGACAAATTGGCAAAACGGGCGGTCCTTAGATGCCTACCAGACGTGGAACGTTGGCATCTGACCGTCGATCCCGTGGAACCTTGGCATCTGACCGTCGATCCCGTAACAGTTCAAGGCTTCTCCCTTTAACGGGTAGAACACATATATCCCCGTTAGGAACCTTCCCCAGGGTCTTTTGACCGGCTTAACCGGAAAGTTGATAGTGAACTTTTCTATTTCTTTTTATTTATTAGTAATCGCAGGAATCTAATCTAGCGCCTCCCCCAAAGTTGATGGTGAACTTTCTATTATAAAGGTTGCAACCTTAGCTTTACCAATGAGGTTGTGATATTCTACATCTATTTCAGGACCTATCTTTTGAAAGAAAAAGTTTAAATAGAGCCGAGGCTCTAAACAATCAAATTAGAGTCCACCTAAAAAATTTCACTAAAAAAGGTGATTTTGATGCCCAAATATCTTCATATTGATCATCTCGACATCTAGATGCATGGAAAAAAAAATAGATTTCAAGTTTTGAAAATAGTGCATCTTGTAAAGCATTTTGGACTGTCAATTTTTAAGATATTCACGTTTTCATTAAGGGTAAGAATTGACTCAATCCGGATCCGAAACCCATATTTCAGACCCTATTGGGATTTAGATATGGACCCAAAATTTGTATTCGAAATCCAATCTGGACCCAAAAGTCAGGTCTGAATTGAAATTCAGATCATATTCAGGTGTAGGTGGATCCGACCAGGATCCAGATCCATATCCAACCCATTTTTTTAGATAGTAAATTTTTATTTTATATTATATAATTTTTTTAAAAAAGTATATGTATAGAGTAATCAGGATCCGATGTACACTATTTAGATACAGATCCAGATCCGATGTATACTATTCAGATATAGATCTAGATCCGAATATTCAAAATCTGGTTTGGACCCAAATCCGACCTGGATCTGATATATACTATTTTGATTTGGATTAGGATCAGGTCGGATCTAGCCCCGATCTAACCCGTTCTCACCCCTAGTTTTCATATATCTGCTCGTACCATTTTTGAAGCTTGGATGTGAAAATATATTTTAAGGATATCACAAGATTTTCAATATGAAACCACATTTTTCGACACTATGTGAAGGTGTGCTTTACTTTGATTGTTTAGTACCTCGGCTCTATACAAACCGTATCCCTCGTAAAATATTGTCAATCTACAACACGTCTTTTAAGATGGTTTAAATAAAATAGACGGTGCAGATTAGTGCAACTTTATTCATACATATAAGGTTAAATAAAGTTGTAATTTTATGTAAACTTTTTCTTTTTAGAAAATATATTGGATTTTCACTTTTATTATGTTTATTCTTTTCTTTTCATTTTTCTAAATTGTTTCCTTTTAGAGCTTTAAGGTGTGAGCTAGTCTCAAAATCTTGAAGACCTAAAGTTAATACTCAAATGATGACGTTAGATCTTTAAAATCGAACATACTTATATAATAAAAAAAGAAAACTATACAAATATGCTATTTACTTTTCATACGATGAGGTTACAATTACTCTTGTCGATCAGATTTTAAATCTGTTGGTTGTAAGTGTTATTGACTTGACTAATTTTTTTTTAAAAATCTTGATTGTGACGCAACCCAAGTGATCCTATTTGATAAGGGAAAAGTTTTAATAAGGTTACAACCTTATTGCAACAATTATGATTGCAACCTTCTACACCGTCCAATAAAATGGACGTGGATATTTAAAAAAGAAAGGAGAGAGGGGAAAGTGGAAAACGGAAAGCCTCGGTTGCCATTTTCAATTTCCCTCCAAGTTCAATCTCTATCCTCTTAGGCGTCTCTTTGTCCATCATCATAACCTCTTACCAAATTCTCTCTCTATCCTCTTGGACGTCTCTCTCTCCATCATTAGGTCATCACATAAAAGTTCAAGAAAAGAAAAGTTCGATGACCCTCTGCTGGCATTTAATGCCATTCGAAATCCTCTGCAACCATTGCAATTCCAGCACCTCAAGCAAACCGTTTCTCTATTGTGGGTTTTAGAGTTTGAAATCTAGAACAATCTCTCTAAGTATTTTGTTTTTGCCCTAATGAAGTTTTTTTTTCCCCAATTAGCTATTTTGGTACATATTATGTTCTTCGTCTTCTTCTTTTTTCTTGGTGATTTCTTTGGGTATTTGTTTTGTCCTAATGATGATTATTTTGGGCAAATCAAAGTTCTAGTGCATATGAGTTATACTCTTTTTTTCTTTTTTTTGCCTTACATTTTTCTTCCACCTCATTTTCTTCCACGAAAAGTTATTATTCATGCATCCATTGCTTGCTTAAATTTGGTGGATGTTTATTCTAGTAAAGTCCACAGTTTTGGAAGAACCTTGGGTTCAGTCACTGAATTTATTTTCAGTTTTTTTTTTTTACTTTTCGTGTTGGGGAAAAATATTTGTTGGATAAATGGTGATCAAATCAGTGTGAACTACGAGAAAATCATTTTCAAATCAAGATTGACAATTTGGTGGATTTAGTTTTGTTATTTACTTTGGAATTGGGCTACAACTTATTTAAGATTTTAATCCACCTATGAAATTAATTCGAATCAGGCCTGGCAAATAAAAAAAATCAAACCAATACTTTTGGAAAATAAAAAGAATGAAAGATTTTAACAACTCAATTGAATAATTTTTTTAAAAATTGCAAATACCAAAACTACTGTGCATGGTAACTGGATTTTGAAATGGTGGCGATTGGAGTGTTCATGATTTTTGCAAATGATTGGCCTTTAATTTGATATCTAATTGATTTTTGGATATGTAATTACACATTTTTTTGGATATTTACTTACATATTTTTTTGATAGTTTTGATGTTAGTTACCTTTGCAAGATATGACATTTGTGTAAGAAGCTTGTGTAATAAGCAAGAGTGTATTTAAGTGTGTGATAATTTTTTATGTATATGAGAATGGATTACTGTAGAAAATAGAGGTATTAAATTTGAGCCCTGTTGATATGCATGGAAAAGTATGGAAGATGACATTTTGTGAAAAACATAGCATTTCTTCAACATAGGCTCCTGATAATGTTCGTGGTAATTTTGATTTGTGATATGCCATTCAACTATTATGTCATTTTGGTAATTTTGGTTTGTGAGAGTGCTACTTGAGAATGTGTATGTGGTGTGGTGTGGCTGCTTAATGAAGCTGGTGCGCTTCTAAGACAGTGGTGTAATAGAAGCAAGTGTGTTTTTAAGCTTGTAATAATTTTGTCTGCAAGATATTAAATGTGTTGTACTAGACTTATTGCTGCGTAATTTGTTATTGTTTATGTTAAGAAGATGTGAAGTATTGGACCTACTGCTGCATAATTTGTAGTGGACCTACTGCTTAATGAAGATGTTATCCTTTTTGGTTCCTCATGCGGTAAAACCTCATGTTTATTTTAAACCCACCTTTTGGTTGACATTTATTCTCATTATTTGTTTTTCCTTGTGTTTATACTTGAGCCTCACCCCTTAAATGCCGCAACTTCACTTTGATTTTGGATGGTATTTGGCTTGATATGATATTGAGATGAATTATCTTGTGCTCACACAATTAAAATTGTCGATGTCTTTTTAGTCTTTATTGTGATTTATTTTATTGATATTTTGGAATTACTGAATTAGTTTTGAACTCGGTTTAATGGAACTCACATGTCACATCACTATGTACTTTAATCGAATTGTTGGCTTCGATATAGTTTTCTTCAAAGGGTTACATTGGCTGATAAGTGAGAAATTTTTATGACAAACTTGAGAAGCAACTATAGTATGCTCTGGTTTTGCTATTTAAGACGACAACAAGGTGCTAGGATATGATGGTTAGTTATTAGTCAAGTATAGAGTCGCTTCATTATCACCTGTGAATATCCATCCGTCTGACGAAGTTACTCTTGCCTTCCCCATTTAGAGATCAACATATATCTTGACAAAGAAGCATTTTCATTGGTTTTTGTAACTTCGTCATTTTTTTGTTTTTGTTACTTTCTGGGGGTGGTGGGTTGGAGGATAGACATTGTAATCCCCTTAGATATTTTGAACAATTTTCTCAATTTATAGTGTGAAGGCGTAACGTTAATCTTATCTTTACAATGGTGTTTTTGGTGGCCATTAAGATAAATCGACAATGCAACCTTTTAACTTCCCTTATGCATTTCTTAATCAAGAAAGGTTGAATATTTTATCCAAGCTTTTTCTTGACCATGAGTATATTAGTGGGTCTAATGTATTATGTTGATGTGTCTACTCAATTTTAATATATCTTGTCTTGTTCTTTTTTTTTTTACAAATGAGCATATTGGTGGGTCTAGTGTTCAAGTTGCAGTAATTACATCATTTCATGACTCATATTTCAGGTCCCAACTTATACAAATTTGTTGGGATGTGGGATGTGTAGTAGTCGATCCTCCCACACACACTCTCTCTCTCATCACGATTGATACCAAATGCTCCGTCTCTCTCAACATGATAGATACCAAATGCTCTCTCTCTCTCTCTCTTTCTCTCTCGTAAGTTATATAACAAAAAAACAGAAATGCATGAAAGAAGTGAAACACTTCAACATATAAGAATAATAAAGTTCACAAAACAAAGGAAGCACTTGGCCTTTGCTCTTCTTCAACCCCCTAGGGATTATAAACCAAAATTTTGCTATAGACAATCATATGAAAACAACATGAACTACAAAGCCTTGAATGATTAAGCATACACTTCAGACTACAAATGAATATCCGACCTGACATCAATCAATTAACTTTTACCACAAACTACTTAAGGAGACACTTAATGCTAGATTTGTGCTTGTCACTTGCATATTGAGATCTTGCCCAAATAATGGCAAGTAAGGCAAAAATGTGCTTTGGATAGAGTAGCCATTGATACTAATGGGTGGTTGTGATTGGCTAAGTTGGCAGGTAGCAATAGGCCTTCCACCATCATCTGAGCAATTCTGAAAAATCCTCAAGGTTCCTGCCATGATACATATTTGGGCTATTCGTTAGGCTTAGACGGTAATGTTGATGAGATGCTTGAGACCAGTAGCTTTAGCTTCGGTTTCTTATCCTCTAGAATGAATCTCCACGAAGGCGTGATAAATACAACACAATAGCTCAAAATAAAATGACTTAGCTTTTTTTTTATTTTGTAAAATTAAAAGTGTTTCTAGTTCCTATTTTCAGCAAAATATTGCGCACATCCATGTGAATAAATGAATTACCAATATGTTGTTGATAAATATATAACCAATTGAAATTAAGAACAAAAATTTGCTTATGTAATAATTATTTGAAGGGCTTCCAAAGGAAAGAAATACATTACTGGAATTAAAATGAGTGAGCATCCAAATAACCAGTTTCACGCACACGAAGAAACATATAACTGTTCAAAGCTTGTGAACACAAAGACATATAAAACATTGAAATTACTTCACAATACCAACCCAACCACGCACACGAAGAAACATATAACTGTTCAAAGCTTGTGAACACAAAGACATATAAAACTTTGAAATTACTTCACAATACCAACCCAACAACTTAACAAATGCATATAACTTGATTGTGAACAGTTGCATTATTTATATGAAAAGATCAAAATTCAGCAAACCCATCTAAATTAATGAATTATGCACTGATTAGGTTAACCATTTGAAATTTATAACAAAGGTTTTCTTGTGCAATAATTACTTGAAAAACTATTAAAATAAAATAAGCAAAATTACTTGAACAAAAATTTGGGAATAAATTAGCACTTAAATAACCATTTACATGCCCATTTGGAACCACATTTGAATTCCATGACATCAAAATTGGAAAAAGCATTGTCACTTACCAGCCTCGCCCAAATTCCTATTCCCATTGTGTTCAAATATATTACTAAATCTAGCAAGAAAAGAAAGATAAACCAAATAGTTTTACCCTATCATGAATGCTCATAGCTAGCAATACAATCTCTTTTAAAATCACTAACAAACCAACCCTTCCCAAGAGGTTACATAGTAAGTGAATTAAATCGTTCGCCATATCATTTGGATGAAATTTACTTTATCATTTATCATGTGATAATAACGGGCCATTGTTCACTACAATAAGAGAAGGAAAACCAAAGTAAAACTTCCTGTATAAAAAATATATTGGTCTAAAGGGCCCTCGTCTTAATATGGAGGGTTTATAGGCATACATCCCTTTGCTCAACCAAGTTGAAGAAGTGAAAAAAGTCATACACATAAATGGAGGCAATAATAAAGCACAAAAATTATCTTAATATGGAAGCAATACATGAAAATATCCATTTACTCATCCAAGACCTAGAAGAAAATTGAAAGAGAAATACATCCAAATGGAGTCAATAAAAGAAAACCCGGGTTATATATATCAATCCTACTATGCCAATTGAATCATTTCTTTTAACTGGGATAAAAATAAAAAGCAAAAAAGACCAAAAAAAACCGCAGATTTTGGTCCATTTGGGTCCCTAAGAAAATGAAACCTCTCTCTTTTAAAAGAAAAAAAAAAAAACAGGGGAACCCTAGAATGGTGATGGTTATAAACATACCTTGCATTGGCATGGAAGAATAACTGAAACCATCCCTTTAGGGCTGACTTTAAAATCATTCATGACTAAAGAAGAAGCATGAAGGAATTTACACGGGACTAAGCAGGCATCCATCCAAGGCCAACGCTACTTAATTGGGGTAGCAGGAGCAAAGCAGAACACCAACCCATTAGGAGAAAAATCCCGTCCGGACATAAACACACTCAAATCATAGAGAAAATACCGTCCTGTATTTGAGAGAGAGAGAGAGAGAGTATTCTACAACAAAATGGATCATCTTCTTCCTTTTGATAAAGAATCAGGCTTTCTTTCTCCGAGAGAAGAGGAAAGGCCAAAGAGGTTAGGAGATAGAAGTTTGAGAAAGTGAGAGAGTGTTAAGGAAAATGGGTGAATCCAGTGGAAAGGAAGCTTTTGTTTTTGATTTGTGGGTAGATGGAGAAGTTGATATAGAGAGAAGAGAAATTTTTGCCCTTTTGTTTGTGCATAGAGCAAAGTTAGCAAGAGAAGAGATAAAAGTACCGTTGGACTTCCTTTTTAAAAAGCCAAAATGAAAAAAGGGTAGCACAATATGGTCATCTTTTCGGAAGGACCAGTTAACCGGCAATGAGAAGCCCTGGTTATTTTTCATTGGGCGTTGTGCAAACTCCTCGCTGTCCAACGAATGGAGGGTGGAAATGACTGCAGCCCAACTTTAACAGTTTCGGTTGCAACCGTATAGAAACCCCACCCTAATCTAATTGCTACAAAAATAATTGTGACCCCTTTGAAACAATGGTAAAAGGTCTCATAATATACCACCCTATAAGAAAATAAGAAAAATTTATCAAAATACCTATATGAGATGAGCTATTCTATTTGAGGAATTGTTCATTGGGGAGTAAGGGAGGGGATGGCCTCTATATAAATTTTAGCAAAATATGAATCAAACTTTAATATTGGGGGAGAAAACCCGGTCTGCACATAATTTTGCCTAACTATTTAACATTCTAGCTATTTGTAAGTATTCTATCTCAAGATCATGTGCCTTTTAATGTATATTTTGAAATTAAATCAAGGGATATAGACAAGGTGTTTGAAATCAAATCAAGAGACAAGGTGTTAAATTGTGAATCTCTTATGAATAATTTGATAAATATTTCAAAAAGTAAAAAAAAAAGAAAAATTATCGACTTCAGTCTTCAAGACCGAAATTCAAAACCTAAAAAGATAACTTTTATGAGTAGCTTATCAAAGTAACTTGGATCTAAAAACTCTGAAGTATTTCAAATCTTCTAACCATGAAGCCCAAATTATAATAAAACCTTGACCTTGTTGGATTACGAAGGAGCAAAGTCACTTTTAAAAAAAAAAATATTCAAAATTTCGATCTGAAGTTGTTGCCACTTTGGACTCTAAAATCCTAAAGTGGGCCATTTTGACAATAAAAAGATTAACAAAAAAATTGAAAACACAAATTCGGAATAACGTGACTTCAATAAACATGAGTCTAAAATTCGCTACCGTTACAATAAACGATTCGGTAATTCATGGAAGATTTAGTTCTTGTACTGTTCAGCAAAAAATATCATAATGAATGAGGGAAAATTATACATACCACGATACGTCACAAATTGCACTTTATTGTCCTCAACACTTTTTACTACCACACTATTTACCCATCATATTTTCTTTCAACCTCCTCTTCAAAATACAAAAGTTGAATTTTTTAAGCCAAAATACTTTTTTTTTTTCATATTTCCCACTCAGACAAACACAAAATGTGTCAAACCAATGCAACTTGCACAGAGTTAGTTTGACACATTTTTTATGTTGGACCGGTTCTATCTAGGTCTTGCACAATTTTGTGTTAGACACACAATAATTTTTGTGTTAGACCGACATATGTTGGGCATCATGTTTTAAAAACATAAATTACTATAAAAAATATTTTTATAAAGAATAAACTTTTTTTCTTAGAAGTAATTGCCAAAAAATATAGCATTTGAGATTACTAGCATGGTATCAAATGTGTTAAAGAGGAAGATGGCTGCGATGTATAAAATTGGAGGTATCTATAATGGGTTACGTTTGTATAAGCCCACCTTATAATGTACAAAAAAAGGCACATATCTAAATTTTGCCGAAAGATATGATTTCAGTGTCTGACACCTGATGATGGTTTCAATATCAAAATTCAACTTTAATTATGAAATTTAAAATTAAAAAATAATACATATCGAGCACATCTATAAATAGTTGAAAATAAACGGTTTAGATAACTTGTTACAAGATGCACTACTTTTGAAGTTTGAAATTCTTTTTTTTCTTTATATCCATACATATCAAAATAAAATTAATTTAAAGGTTTTGCAATTTCAGAATACCCTTTTCCACTAGATTTTTTAGATGTACCTTGTTTCTACCGTATAAGATTGCAACCTTATATATGAACTTTTCCCATATAATTTCTCCCGGAAATAATGACGGTGGAACGGTGATGACGCGCATGCGCTCCTCACGAGACTCTAATTGCCACGTGGGAGTAAAATTGCTTTAAGCGCATGTGGGCGAGATGCCTGGCTTAAATTGACGGTGGACATTTTCGATCGGTCAAATTTGACGGTAAGGATTTGAGGAGGCACGTGCCACAACAGTTTTGTTTTTAATCCTCATGTTCTGTTGGTTAGGGCAGCAGCTAGAAAGGATGAATAATAATTTTTTTTCCTTT
>NW_006497648.1:8585253-8601724 GCF_000471905.2 Amborella trichopoda | reverse complement strand
GACCCGACTAAGCTTACTAGAAAAAAATAAGAGACTCAACAGCTTAGATTGAATCTGGGCTGATCTGACGATCACAAATGTCTGGTAGTGTTTGAATTTTAATTTTTTTTCTACAGATCCAAATTACTTGAAATTTTAGGGGTGTGTACATTTGTCAAATTTCTCAAAATAAAAAAAAAGAAAAAAGGTTGTGGGAGAGTAAGCTTGAGGGCATAGTTGGGACTAGGAATAGGTTGGAGTCGGATCCAATTCACAAATAAGAATTATTAAAAATATATATTGTATTTTATAGTAGAGAGTTATTATATATTTATAATAATTGCAAATTATGAGACCATTTATTTTTTGTATAAAGAGGTTAAAATCATTCTTTGTCATTGGATGTGATGTTTAGTAGATTGAAGTGTGTTACAATATTCTCGAATTTTTATTTGGGCACAGTTTATATAGAACTGAGGCTCTAAACAATGAAAGTAGCGCACTCCTTCAAAGGGTATTGATAAATGTGGTTTTAATACTAGAATATTTGTGATAGCCTTAAAATATAGTTTCATCTCTAATTATAAAATTTAAAGCTTAAAAAATAGTGTAGATCTATGAAATCATGAAAATTGACCGTCCAAAAATACATTACAAAATGGAAAAAGTTTATATAAGGATGCAAGCTTATAATGTAGAACTACGGATGCACCTCAAAAATCCATCGGAAAAGGTAGTCTTAGTGTTAAAAAACCCTTTGGTTGATAATCTCGACATCGAGATGTATGACCATGAAAAATAAAAATATTTTAAGTCTCAGAAATAGTTAATTTTACAACATATTATCTACACCGTCCATTTTCAAGATTTTCATATGTTTATAGATCTACTTTATTTTAACCATTTTTTAAATTTAAAATTTTATAATTAGATATAAAAATAGATTTTGAGATCATCCTAAGAAAATTTTAAATCAAAATTATATACCATGATAAAATTTGAAGGTGCACCTTACCTCTTCAGCAACGGATGCATCCGTATGCCAACTACACCCTTACAAAATACACTATTTCTAAAACTTGAAAGTCACTTTTTCTCATGTCCATGCATCTTGATGTCGAGATGATCAATTCGATGATATTTGGGCGCTCTAATTTGATTGTTTAAAGCCTTGGCTTTATATAAACTTTTTCCTTTTTATTTTGGACATTGCGCCTAGCCAATGACACATCTCCAACCACCCGATTTTACATCTACTAGTCAATAATAGTTGTGATCTTCTTGTACAAAAAATAAATGGTATTATTGTACACATTTCTATATTTAGGTGTAGCTTACACAAATATTTGACCTACTTTGAACAACCCAACTCAACAGGGTCTAAATTGGACCTGTACCCAGACCCAAACCCGACTTGGTGGAGTTCTCAATCAAGTAGACCTAGGCCCAACCCATTGGGTCCATTTTTTGGGTCAAAACTTGGATCCGGACCCAAACCCAAACCCGACTTGGTGGAGTTCTCAATCAAGTAGACCTAGGCCCAACCCATTAGGTCCATTTTTTTGGGTCAAAACTTGGACCCGATCTGGTTGACCAAAAGGTAAATGATCTCTTGTATATTTTAGACTCACTATTGGTTCATCTGAAGTTTGAGTTCTGAAATACATGGATAGAAGTTTTTAACAATTGGATTATCCATGTTCAATGGTGCATTTTTTTTATAAGGTTGGTCACGAGGTCACATCTCCAAAATCTCTTAGATAGGATTTTGATGGAGGGAATGCATCTAGGATACGCTTGAATCTGCTAAAAATTATCGTGCCCAAATTGGTAATGAAAATATAAATAAAGATATTAATAAGATTCTTAGTTATATTTAGTCCGAAAAAATCACAATCATCTTTAGCCATCAGATATGAAATTGGACAACTGAGCTGTGCTATTGACTGAATACAATTTAGCCGGAAAAGATGTCGAGCTCGCTTTCCACCTATACATATATAGGTACAATTAATTAGACATAAATTTGACAACGCGTGGTAAGCAGCGAGAAAAATACAAAAAAATAATACATAAACAAAAATAGGAAATTTATCATCTTATTTACGAGAGACGAATAATGTCTTTTGATTTAGTTTCAAAATACCCATAAAAACATGTTATCTTGGAATAGTTGGCGAATTGCAAAATATTAAATACTTATCTTTAGGCATTTCCATAAAATTTCCTACAAACATATTCAACAACGAAAGTGATGGTAACATGGAGAAGAAAATGGATGATTTAAAATGATGAGGGCAATATGGCATTGGTGAGTGAGAGGGAGAGATGGTTCTAATGGGGTGCGAAAAAGCATGAAAATGGTTGTGATTGTGATATAGACTATTGATAGAGAGCGGCCGTGCTCTTCTTGGGTGTGGTTTGTACGAGCCCCTAAACAAAAGTAAGCCATGTCAAATGACGTTGTTTTAGTATTAGAAATTTTTGTGATGGATTAAAAACTTATTTTTGTATCTAATTCTAAAATTTAAAGCTTCAAAATAGTGTAGATCGAGCAAATCTTGAAGATTAAGAGTTCATAAAATGCATTACATGATGCACTATTTTCAATAGTTGAAATCAATGGTTTAAAAAGTAGATCGGTGACCCGCATCGGGCACCTCAAAAACCGATCTGGATCGGTGAATCGGCGATTCAAATCGAGAATCTGCTGAATCGGTCAGATTAAAGCTTCAAAAAAATCCGAAAAAGTTTTAAAATTCATTCTAAATATTGTTTTTTAGGAATCCAAAAAGAAATGAGGGTACTACATTATTAACTTTCATTTTTTTCATCAATTTGTGAATATTGAGATGCTCTTTCCATGTATAAACTTAAGTATTAAATTTGCATCACATAAAAGAAAAATCATAGAATTATCATAGATAAAATATATAATTATACATGGACTGTAATAAAGAGTAGACTAAATCAATAAAAGAATGGCCATTAAAATCTCGTTTTGACAAAAAACCCTAATCCGCTAAAAAAACCCAAATTATTACAGCCTAACTAACTATAATCTAAAATTATTACAACCTAACTAATTATAATATTATATACTAAAATTATAATTATTAGTTTACATTTTCTAATTATTTTATTAGATAAATATTAACAAATTAAAAATATTTTACAATATTATCTAATTTAAAATGTATTATTGATAACTGTAAAAAAAATAGTACATTACATGATTTATAATGTAAAAATTAATAAATAAAATAAAAGATTTGGCTATTAATATAAAAATTAATAAAATGCATACAAATTTTGGAAATAACACTTTAATTTATTATATACCTAAAGGGAACGAAAATTAGCTCAAGAATGGATAAACTATTATATGGCCCAAGGGGGGATTCGAACTTGATAAGTCAAAACAAATAACATTAGTGTTAACCATCATTTCTCCTTAGTATGTGTTTTAAATTGCCTATTAATAACATATATTTACAGTATGTTTTCATTTAATGATGTTTGGGAATTATCCCACATCGAAAGATGAATATTCAAATATGCTATATAAATAACTATGTAATCGAAAGATAAACACAAGTGTGA
Organism: Amborella trichopoda; assembly: GCF_000471905.2. Next base: position 8,598,142 of record NW_006497648.1, on the reverse strand, counting down.
AAACACTAGGGCATCCCTGTACGTGCACACGTGCATGTGCGTGTTGCACGTGTGGCACATGTGGGAGTGGAGTGTGTTGCATGTTTTTTGAGGCTTGAACCCGACTAGAACTGGTGTGAAGGTATTTTTGAGGCTAGAACCGGTGTTGCAAGTGTGGCACATGTGGGAGTGGAGTGTGTTGCATGTTTTTTGAGGCTTGAACCCGGCTAGAACTGGTGTGAAGGTGTTTTTGAGGCTAGAACCACGTGTGTATGTGGGAGTGTGTATGACACGTGTGGGAGTGTGCATCGCTTGTGTCACTCGTACACACGTGTGGGAGTGGTGCTTGACGCGTATACACGTGTGAAGGTGCTTTTGAGGCTAGAACCGGGAGGGAGTGGTGCGTGACGCGTACACACGTGTGAATGTACTTTTGAGGTTAGAACCGGGAGGGAACCGCTAAAACTGGACAGAATCGGGTGGGAACCGGACAGAGGTCTCAGTTTTGTGCTGGAACCGGCACGGGCTGTGCCGGTTCTCGAGTCGAACTAAACGAGTCCGGTTCGACTCGTCGATTTTTAAATCATTGGTTGAAACCCATTTTTCTCATATCCATGCATCTTGAGGTTATATGATCGATTTGACGATTTTTGAACATCGAAACAATATTTCCTTATAAATTTTGAGGTGCATCTTAATTTGATCGGCCTGACCTTTATATGAACTTTTTATTTTATTTTAATGGATAGAGAGAGCATAAAAAACAAGAAGCATGGAGCACAAGTCTTGCAGATAAAGGGCATTTATGAAATTAAGATGCGGTAGGGACAAGCAGTGGGCAATTTATTTTTAAAAATCCAAAAAACAACGAGAGCGGGTAAAAAAGATTTAACCATTTCCCCAATTTGCCAACGTATTAAAATCTTAAAATTGTAAATTACTATCCAGCAGCGTGCGAGACCTCGCAAACAACGTGAATCCTTTGCATACAAGGACGCAAAACCCTCTCCTCTTTCTCTCTCTTCGACCCCCTCTCTCTCTCTAACTCTTCCTTCCTCTCTCTCTACACCTGCAACCAGCGGCTGCTCCGCCCACTGCGACCACCGCCTCCGCCTCTCCACGAGCTCCAATCTGAGCCCTAGATCTCATCGTATGGACGATTCTCCCGCCATCTTCACCTGATCCGCCATTCCTGACCTCTGATCCTCTCTCCTCGCGATCCGCCCCCCTCTTCAGCACCTCGGGTAGTCTTTCTCCCCCCTCTCTCTCTTCTTTCTCTCTCTAACTCTATCCTCCACTCTTTGTTCGCAGCTTTTTCAATGTTATCGCTCGCCATTATCTCCTGATACCAAAGCCTCTTTCCTTTTATTAGAGGCTCTTTTCTTGCATGCTTTCGCCTTCTCATTTATCTCCTCTAATAACACGTAATTAGTTGAAATTCTTAGGATTAGGTACTGGTTTGCATGTTACCTACGTACTCTCTTATTTTTACTACTATTATTATCACTATTACCTTCTCACTTATATTATTACTATCACTATTATGAATAAAAATAACAATACTAAATGTTATGATAATTCGTGGGTATTAAGCTGATTTCGTGTGTGGGTTTGAATGTATTTTGTGATTTGGGTTGGCTGGTGGTTTTCTTCTTAGCTTTAATGGGCAAAATCAGATTTTGAGAAGAGATTGTTGGTGAAGACTAAGGTAAAGTGTGGTATTATCTGCATAAATTGCTATGATTATGGATAATGCATCTGATCAAGTGGTTGCATGATGTGTATATGGATCCTATTACCGCATATTGGTTGGGTTCTCGTTTTTGTGGATGTATTTCTTTTAGTTGTTTCTCTTCTTTCTTTTTTTCATGTAGATTTATTGGATACTTTGAAAGATTGTGTTTCTTGGGTTGTTTTCTTTAACCCAAAAATGTGTATATATGTATGTGTTTGTATGCATGCATGTGTGTGTATGCGTATGTACTTGTTCACGCATGCATGTATGCGTAATTTTTTTGGGTAAATGCATGTGTGCGTACATGTATATGGATATGATTATAGTTGTAATGTTATAAAGATTCATGTGATCGATAAATTCAAGCTGCTATTATATATGTAATTTGGGATTGGAGGTGAGTTATCAGAAGCGATAGAGGATTTTGGTAATGAAGAGATGGGTGCTTTGGTTTTAGGATGTTTTAACTCTAATTTGGGGCTTCCTTTTTCAATGAAATGAAAAGTGAACCTTTATGTGCATGGGCATATGGGATCATCTTGAGTTGGAATTCTGACCCAAATGTATGTATGTATGTATGTATCCATGTATGTATGTATATATGCATGTATCAATGTTTGTGTGGATATACATCTATGTATGCATGCATGCAAGTATATATGTTTTCATGCATGCATGTACGCATGCAAATGTTTATGTATCTGTATGGGTTTCTGTCCAAGGGATATTGGGGCTTCCTTATGAAAGATATCGAAATTGCTGCTTATGTATATGAAGATATGGGTCAGAAAAACTGTATTGCATGTGTCTTGGTGATTTAGGCAATTTTGTGGTGCCTTTTTGCTTATTTACATCTTTTTATGGAATTGTTAAGCAGCTTTGCTTGTAGGTATATGTGGTACTTGTGTAACTTTTATCCGTTGAACGATGGCCCTTTATATGCATTTGTGAAACATTTTTTCATTTCTTTTTTATTTTAGGAGATATTGGAGTATTTGATCGCTTTTATAGTATTTTGAAGAGATTGTGCTGCATTATATTTTGGAATTGTTATGTTTACTTTCTGTTGGGGTGCCTTGTTGGGTTGAAATTTTGAGTCATGGTGGCAAAATAAAATTTTCATTTATTGTTAATATTGAGTTTTTTGCACAAGAAAAAGTGTTTGTAATTTAGATTTAACTGACATTAGTTGCTAAGAAGTAGCTAGTGTACAGTTTTGTGGGCAGGATTAGAAGTAGGTTAAGTGAAACTATCCAATAGCAGTAAATTTACTCATCTTTGAAGGATTTTCTAGAAAATGGAGGTTGTCTTGTGCGGGACACTGGGAATTTAGTCCACAGAAATCTCTTTCTTTTTCTTTTTTCCTGATTGACAAGGCGTTTTATGAGAACCATGATTACTTTTGATATTTGGGGTATGTGTTCATTTATGGAATGACCAATTCCAGTATTATTTACAACAATTGTTCCTGAACCATGCATGGTTGGTTAATTCTGCTCATATTGTCTGGAAATCATATTATTAAAGATGTGTACATGTTGGCAGTACATATATTTAATTTCAATGTGAATTGAAATTAGTAGTTGAATCATTTGCAACTGAATGAACTTCATTCCATAGTTTTGAAGTTCAATATTTATCTACATGATAGTCTGATTTCCTCAATTTATCATGAGAAAAGAGACAAGTCAGTTTCTTACCAGAAGTGAAAGAAAGGAGCACGTCAGTTTCAAAACTTTGCTCTCTCTCTATCTCTCTCTCACTCATTTTTCTTAAACATCAGACTCCAATGGAGCTGCAATAACCAGTACATGTTATTGAATTGAACGTGCAGTAAGAATAAGAGCACCTGATACTTGAGGTGATATCGTGCTAACGATTTTAGTCTTAATTAAACCAGGTTATGTGCAGTCATCTTTGTATCTTTAAAAATCCCTTTAACTGGTTTTTATATTAATTTTTCTAGGCTGATTGGTGAATGTGAAAGCTTTAGTGAGTGTTAATGTATTGGAACTGTTTATCCTCAATATGTCAAACATGAGCGTGCTACCTTATGCAATCAATTCTTCTTGCTATATATAAAATAAAGTGTCATTTGCTCCAACAGATTATTGAGGTGCACACATGACAACTCAAGTTGTGAGAGTTCGAAGGGCTACTCTGGAAGCATGTATGACATGTCCTCTTTGCAAGAAACTCCTCAGGGATGCTACAACAATATCTGAATGTCTTCATACATGTAAGACCTGTTTCCTGTGTACTTGTTCGTCTACCATAATCTAAAGTTTGATAAGAGAAATAAAGAAGAACATCTGTTTGATTAGCACTCTGTCATTTCCTTCTTTTTTAGTTGTTCAGTCAATTACCTGGTTAATCCACATATTCTCTAAGAAGAATTTGTAGGATCTTTTTTGAGAAAGTGTATGAAATTTTACTTTTAATTGATAATAATCAGCATGTTATGCCTAATGCTTCACATTTGAGCAGTTTGCAGGAAGTGCATATATGAGAAACTAACTGATGGGGAGGCAGATTCCTGCCCAATATGCAATATTGATCTAGGTTGTGCTCCTGTGGAGAAGCTGAGGTAATCTATCTGTCCCTTTTCAAGCATGGATCTTGTTGCCGTTAAATGTTAGCTGAAACTTAGATATGAAAATTTTCGAATTAGTGCCCAGTGCACATGACAATCAGTGATGCAATAACTTGGCTATAGAGGATCTAGAGGTGGCTTGTTGGCACTATCCTTGTTATTGTATCTAGATCCTATACATTTTACTTAATGAATGAAATACTTCCATCAAAGGATCTTGGATTGTCCAAATTTTTTAGGTGCAGGTGTATCTAGAAAGAACCTAAAGACTGAACGCCAAGTAAGTAATAAACTTAGAAAGGTAAATTCCAAAATAAATCAGAAGGTCAGTTTCCTATTAAGTTAGACCAAATTAGTTGAAGATCCATTTACTGGAATATTCAGTAGTCCATCGAAACCCCCTTAGCCTGCTGTTTCGAGTGAGACTACCTGGGAGTCTTGAATGGGAATTGTGTGTATACTGGAATATTCAGTAGTCCATCGAAACCCTCTTAGCCTGCGGTTTTGAGTGAGACTACCTGGGAGTCTTGAATAGAAACTGTATGTGAATGAAAATTGTGAAAGCCATGCAATATCAAAAAACATATGACAAAAAATTTCAGGAAGAAATTTCGAAAAATTTAAAAAATTTAGACTGACAAAACTAACACTGATTTTCTCGAAGTGTCCTCACTTAATCCATTTGACCTTCTCGTTCATTTAAAAGAAACTAGCTAGGTGTTGTACTATTTTCTACTAAGGAGTGTTGAGAGTGGAAAAATTTGGATCTGCACAAAGGGAGTGAGATAGTAATCTTTGTTACTTAATATTGGATCACATATAGTACATAATCATTTTGGAAGTTCAAAACATCAGAATAAACAGATCCCCTAAGATAAGTTTGTGCTAAAATGAGCTCTATATTGATACATGAATACCAAATCATGCAGCATTTGGACTCATGGATTCATCTATTTGCTGTCATTAAGTAAGATTATATATCCTGCGCGGTCAATCTTGAGATTCTTGACCAATATGATTGCATAAACTGCACGTTTAACTTTTTAGGTGTTGTTCATATGTTGTTCAAGGACTATCATTTCTTCTTAAAGTTCTCTGCTCACACTAGATCTGGCCTAATAAGCATGCCTGAACATTTCACTAAACCCATATACCTTTTTTACAGGCCAGATCACAATTTGCAAGATGTTAGGGCAAAAATATTTCCTTTAAAAAGGAGAAAAGTTAAAGCCCCCGAAGTGCCTCCCATTCCATTGCCTGTGCGGAGGAAGGAAAGATCGCTTTCTTCATTGGTGATCAGCACTCCCTGTGTATCGACACAGACTGGTTTAACTGGGAGGAGAACAAAAGCAGCTGCAAGAAAGGCAGCTTCATTAAGAGGATCCAATACTCCTGCTTCTGATGAAGCCATCAAAAGAGAGGGGGACATTGCAGAGGACCAGTCAGAAAAATCGAGTTCCCCTGAGCCTCTGAAGAAGAATAAGAAGCAGGTAAGGTCTCAAGAATGTGAAGAGCTTTTGGTTTTTACATGTAGCTTCTGTATGGCCTTATTTTATATGTAGTGGATTGCTATTTTCACTCATGGTTTTGTTATCTATACCATGTACATGGGTGAAAGTTCTAGCCAATTTAGTGTTCTGACATCCCCATCTATGTTTTGGTTGGCTACAGCAAAATCATGGGTGAGGAAAGTAAGCCCTTTCTTTAACTTTGTTTTTTTGGCTAAGCTACGACTATCACTTTTATGTTGAATTATGCTAACTTTTTTATGGCTGTAATTTATAGCAGAACGCATCAAGTGGAGAACCATCAAACCATGCATGTAACAATGATACAGCGAATGTGGGGGATCAGAAGCTTGGAAAAGCTGGGCTTTGGAAACCTTTGAATTGCTTAGTAGAAGCTGCAAATAGAACAAAATCCCTTGAGTCCAATACGGCGGCCTCTGCTATCAAAGTAGAGGATCCTGGTAGTCCTGCTAGTGAAGAACCTGCTCGCAAACCTAAGGTTAGGGGGTACAATCATAAATCAAAAATTAAGGAAGAAGAGAAAAACACAGGGCCTACCCAATCGGGACCAGGGAAGGGTAGAAAGGCCAACGGGGTGGCAAGGAAGAGGGCATCTGGTTCGAAAGAGAAGGGAAATAAAGATCAAACCTTGTTTACTGCTGCTTGTGTGAGATGGGACCGAAGAACTGATCCAATTTGGTTTTCCCTAGTGGCTTCCGAAAATCAGTAAGTAATGTTTTCTATTCAGAAATCTCAAGAGTTGTCAGTATTTCTTGGGCATGCAGCTACATAGAACAGTCATTTAATTCTTAAGTCATTGTTCCCAAAAATGTTTATACTTATACATTGGGTTTGTCATGAAATTTCATTTTACGCAGGGAAGGTGATTCCCCGTTACCACAGATTTCTACATCGTATTTGAGAATAAAGTGAGTTTTTTAACATTTAACAGCTGCCTACTCTGCTTGTTTTTTCAACAGAAGTGGATTTCTACTAATACTTGGCCAACTATCTGATCTTGTACTTGAAACTCACTTTCAACACTTCTCTCATTTTATTTATGTGTTTCTCTTCATATGTAATACAAACATGCAAGCATAGATTCATGCATGTGAGAGATAGGTATGTGAGCCTTAGAAGGTGATACTCCTGAACGCTGGAAAGTGGCCTGCCCAAGCCCTATTCTTGTTTTGACATTTATCCATGTATAGAGTATGATACTAGATTTCTTGTATGGACCAATATATCAACATCCAAGCTGTTTCTTGATTTGTTTCTATCCAGTATTTAAGTGTTTATTGAAATGTAAGTTATATACGTGTTTCAATCATCTAAAGGCTGAGCAGCTGCGTATCTCTAGTTCTACTACCTGCATAAGAACAATGAGCCTTATGATGCTTCCTTAATTTCGTAACATCTTCTTTAGTTGGCAACTACATGTGCTTCTTCATCATCTTACGTGTGTTGGTGAGGCTAGAACCATGCATTCTCACATTTCGTATTAGACTGCCTTATTGGTCTTAAAAAAGCACTAGTTAAAGATGCTTTAATTGAGTTTTCACATTTTTACCATGCATATTTGATAGGACCCTGGATAATCATCCTAAGAGTACAATTCTCAAATATATTCCTACATCTCAAGGGCATCTATTCTGGACATACAAGTTGTTGATGATTGAATATGAGGTTCAAATGAAGTGCTTACTAGAGCAATATGTAGTGTTCTATTGTAAAATCAGCAGCATTCGAATTCATTTGATGAATGGAACCATGTATCCATCTACCCATCAGCAAATTTTGCATCACAAATGTTCATGCATTCTAGTTATTGTCAGACGGTATAAGAACTTCAATAAGTGACCAATTGAGATCCATATTTTGTGAAATCGCCAAAAAAATCGGTTATAAGATTTGAAATATTCAAACAATTGTTCTTGAAAATGAAAAGTGCATTGCACAGTAATTCTTTTTGTCTCACTCAAAGATTTGAAATAGTAGTCTTATCAATTCTCCAACCCCAAACCCACTCGAAGAAAAACCATTTACCCAGAGAACCAACTTTACTTTGGGCTTGGACAAATCAAATATATTCGCTTATCTGTTCCATGGAAAAGCACATGTACTTGTTTAAGTATGGAATCTGTGGAAGAATTATGGTGTCTGTAACTAAAAGAGTGAAATCCATGTGTACCTGCAATATTAGCTTCAACCCACATGAAATTTATATGTCAACTGTAGTGACTGGCACAAATCAATAGAAAGTTTTTGATTTTTAGATGGGCTGTCCTTCAATGACCTTGGTTTATTTGACCCTCTTACATTGCAAGTGCAATTGTGTTCAAACTTCAAGTTTCTGTTCTCTGTGGTAGTTAAATAGGATCCCATTAGGTTTAGGCATATGCGTGGATTCTCATCCATGTGAAAAGCACAGAAAATTTGTGCAGACCCTAATTTTTTTAATAATGTATGATCCAACTGTCTAGTCAATCTGAAACTGCTCAATGATGAAGGGATCAGGTGTTCCAAGTTTCTTGAGCAAGATGGTCCATACATGTTGTGTGAACCTTGGGCACACGTTTGACTGCTGCAACTGACTTTGCCCCCCCCAAACTTCTCTATTTGCAGAAGTTTGCTGAAGAAGCTCTAATGTTGGGCCACACCTATGTTAGTGTTAGGGTGAGGTTTTGGGTTTGTCTATTGGTTCTGATGCCATAGTCATTTCAGGAAATTGGATTGCGGAACTTTATCTATTCAAGGAACAAGTTAATCGATCTTTATATGTAATTAACTCATGCACAATGACCAATACCCTTCATTGGTCTACATATAGAAAATAAAAGATTCATTACCATCTTAGCATCTGATGTAGGCATCTCTGTTCTAATCTTAGTACCGAGCCTGTGTTCCTTTATAGACTTGCATATCAATTGGTAGACTTTATTTCATATTTTCAGCCACTGCTGCTCTTGGGTCTTTAGAAACTAAACAATAAAATCACGGCTGAATTATGAGGTAATACAACATAAGCAAATACTCTCCTATGAATAGCTATAGTTTAATTTGTTAATTTGTTTTCACATTTTAATGCATGCCTTAAGAAATTCCATTGAGTTACTTTCTAGGTTTATTGTGTTGAGATATTTATGGTTGTTTGACTTTAAAATAAAAAATTTAATTAAACAGTTTCTTTTGAGATGCAAAGTTCGTTTTCTCCAGCTAAAAGAAGTTCTCTAAGATTGAAACTCATTCTTAAATTCACTTGTAGTTATTATCATGCATTTGTTGCCTGTTGCAGGGATGGAAACATACCAGCTTCATTCATCAAAAAGTACCTTGTCAAGAAACTTGACCTCAAGAATGAGTCTGAGGTGAGGTTCCATTCTCTTCCAGTATGAAACAACAACATGGATATTGATTATTTTCTACAAGTAAACATTAGATTTCTTGAGTAGTTTATCTGGTAGACTTGAAAGATGATATTTTGTCGGTTTTGCTTATCGGAGATGCATCACACTGCTCGTGATGTGGGGTTTTATTTGAATTTCCAATTGTCTACAAAATATGTGAATATTTATCTCGTTAACCTGAATTAAAAGTGGACATGTAAACAAGGCCTTCATTTTTTTTTAATAATATTGAATAGTTAAATTAAATAATGAGTTGACACAAAAGGTCTGACAAAAATTCTGATTCCACACTGCATAGCCTTCATTTCCAAGCCATAGATCACACTCCTAGAAAGCTTCTAAGCATCTTAAACATTTCATTCCACCAGAGAAATTCATTGGATCCCTTACTCATGCCTTGACATACATCAATCTATAGGTCGATCCCTGCATTTAAAGGGACATGCCTTTGTTGAGTCTCTGGAGTTCACATTCCTAGGTTTGATGATGTTCTTGTCGGCACACATGCAAATTATACATTGTATTTTTCTACCCAAAGTATGGTTAGATGCTTTGCTTTTGTCTAAATAAAGTTTGTCTATACAATTTCTGTTCTTTTTAGCATTCACTGAACTTACTTTGCTAAGATGTCTTTTTTAGGTTACTAAAAGATTATATACTTCATTTGGAGCAATATATACATTTGCTTCCTTGACCAAAACCCTAGCTAGGAGTAGTTTTAGGACCTCAATTATTGAGGCTCTAATGTACTCCTGCCTTCAAAAATATGAAGCCCTACGATTGCACAGACTGTCCAATTTTTGCATAGTGAGATCTAGGTGTTTAGGTACTCGAAATCCTATTTTGTTTTCTTTGACCGAAATTCTACATCAAGGAAATTCTCTAAATGGGTCTTTTTTCTGAGGGAGCAACTGTACCTTTTGCTCCCACTGGAGCAGTGTTTGTGCCCTTTCAGGTTATCTAGCAACAATTGACCTTGGCAGAGGCTTAAGTTTCTTTCAAACGAGTTGGTGAAGAGGCATTGAGCATGTTCCATGGCACATTCGTAACTTGGGTCTCTATGAAAGGGGCAGATACTGACTTCAAATGTTGAAACCATATTAGTTCCAGATGTCACCAGATTCACAACTGATCTAGAATTACATGATAACCCTTTGTTTGATATGCATTCAATCATATGCCCCCTCTCCATTACTGCCCAACCAATCGATTGGATGGTGATGACCTTTATGACATTGATCATATCACACTTATTTTTGTTCTATATGTAATATACCCTACAGAAGAAAAGGAAAAAAAATGTCATTTTTGTCCATTTGACAGGTAGAGCTCACTTGTCGTGGTCAGCCGGTGGTCCCCAGCTTGGCTTTGCACAGTCTCGTGGACTTGTGGCTACGCTCTGGTGGAGGCCAACTAAGAGCACCGCCATCTCCAGGCGCTTCAGCTAAGGATTTCATGATGGTCTTAGTCTATTCCCGCAAGTCTTAATTTCAATTTTTAACTTAAATTCATGTAATTTTACTCAATTGACCTTTCAATAAGCCCCCTTTACCCCAGTAGAATCAGAGTGTCAAGAATTATGCCTTATGAGAATGTGCTTGTTGTGTGTGTGAACTTGGTTTCAATCTTGGGCGGGCACTGATACAGTGCCTTGCAGACTTGGCCCAAAAATAATTCATTGTGGCTTTCTCTCTACACATTTAATTGCTAATGCTGTTCTGCAATAGGGGAATCATTGTTGAGGCAACTCAGCTTTCATTTGTTGGCATAGATCTGATTTTGTTAAATGAGTTATGAGCCTTATTGTTTCTGAGAATGCCTTGAAGGCATTGGTTGATTGCCATATTTATTAAGAAAGACTTACTTCTTAGGCAGTTAAAAGGTGCATTCCAGAATCCAGATTAGCTTGTAGTGAACATAGAAAAGGGGGCAATGGGACCCAGACCCTACCCGGGACTCAATGGGTAGACCCTATCTGGGCCCAGGTATGGGTCCAAAAATTTGACCCAGCAGATCGGGTCCAAATCTTGGACCCGAACACTATTTGGGTCAGGGTCCAGGTCTGGGTCTATAATATTTTTTTCATGTCACAATTTATGAAATATATTTAAATATAGTTGAACGTGTAGATATTTTTATTTTTGGATAAGGTCTGGGTCCAGGTCCCACACTCTATTTTTGGGTCCGGGTGGGGTGGGGACCTGTTGCCACCCCTATATTGCATGAGAAGAAACTAATGATATTTATATTTGTCGAAGTATTAGCATAGTCCTGAGTACTAGTGCAGAGTCAGTCTTTAGATCCATGCCATTCATATTATGGACAGTGATGGAGAGAGTCGGAGCCACCATTAGGTGGTCTTGCTCTAATTGTAATATAATACTACTTTCTATTTGTCTTTTGGGCTATCTTACCTCTCATCCTTCTCTTTGGAAAGGACGGCTTAAAACCGCAGTGTAATTATTGTATCTTTGTGTTTGTTTCCTGGTGTGAATGGGGCTAAAAGTATAAAGTTTCTCCTAGTTCAATTTTTCATTCTGTAATTCTTATAATTTTTTTTTGTTTCCGTTAGCTCTTAATTTTTTCTCAAGCTACTCCCTCTATGGAGGATTCTTTCAACCTACTCCACATTCATTGATGCTCATTCTTCTTTACTTCTCATACAAAAAGTTGTCATTATGAAGGGTAAAATAGATAGCTCCTAAAAGAGGATGGTGGTACTTTATTTGTTATTTGACATCTTTTCTCATTCCATGTAGGTGTTTTCATGTATTATGTTAATATTTACGAAAGGCACAAAATATGCACCAAATATTTATCTTTTGAGGTTTATATTATATTGTGGGAGTACATATTTTGAGAGCATCAAACAATGCTATGTGAATAGCATCTCAACAGGGAACTGTGATTTTCTAGAGCTTACAAAGGGAATAAGAAAGAAATTTATCAAAAAGCGGAAAATATACATTTTCGGAAGTGATAGAATGAACGATGCACATCTCGAGGAAGGCTCCCAAAGTCGGTCCTTAAGGTCAAAACTATAATTCCATGTAACCATTACTCTATTATGTGCTCTGCACAAATCTCGCATTTTAGACCAACACTCCTGCAAATTACTTAAGTAGCTAACAATCTAATTGTGAATGGGGTTGAGGTTACGGTGGTAGCACCACCAACATGGCTTCAGCTGAAGTCTAGGTTTTTATTTTCACCTAACGCATTCGAACATCACTAACGATTTCAAAAGAGCCGGTAGGGGTTTGTCATTTCTATTGAATTACCCAAAAAAAAGCTAACAATCTAATTCCTAAGCCCTATTGAGCTCCAACACTCCAATGTTGAAAGTAGTTTAAACCCTATACTTGTTGAAAAATCAAAGTAGAGGGTTTTGGCAATGTTGGTTTTCTTTTATCATGTGAACTAAGCTTGGGGTTGTGTGTTTTATGAATTTAAGCGCTGAGGGGGCAAACTTCATGCGATGTACTCACTTTGGTGGTTGAACGTTGGTGATCTAATTGAGAGAGAGAGAGAGAGAGAGAGAGAGAGAGAGAGAGAGAGAGAGAGAGTATTACTATTAACTAAAAGTAAAGTAAGTAAGTAATACACATAGAGACACTACACCAACTAGTACGTTAGAGTACGTTAGTTTGGTTTGGTCGTACGTACG
>NW_006497648.1:8562613-8584968 GCF_000471905.2 Amborella trichopoda | reverse complement strand
GAGAGAGAGAGAGATTTCATTTCTAAAAATAAAGAGTAGTAATCACATGAGCACTCACACATTGTGAGCTATTTGGTTGCATAGCACCCCACTCTTGTGCTGTCATAGCTCCATCCAGACCTCAAGGATGAGGTCCCGGTAAAATGTAAAACTCTGGGAGATTGTCTATTTTGAATGGAGGGTTAAGATTGTCCTAATCACAATGTCACGTCTCTGCACTATTTTATTTTTAATCTTTATTTTTATAAACTATTTCGATACAAAATTTTGGATGTCCAATCCTCTATTAAATTCATACTAGCAAAAAATATAAAAACAATATTTTCAATAAAATAAAATGATCAAAATACCCTTACAAATTTCAAGGGGTATTTTGGTCATTATATTTTATCAAAAATTTATTTTTAATATTTTTTTATAGGTACGTCCCAATGAGAAGATGACACGTACCAAATTTCATATTCATACAGTTTGTATAAAAAAAAGAAAACTAAAATACTTTGAGACATCGGATCTAGATAAAACGGTGAGTAGCTCTCTTGATCAAAATTGAACGGTTGGGTGGTAGGGAGAGGATAGTTCTTCTATGCTGTTGGGAAAGTATAGAAACTTTTTCCAAGTAATTTTACCGCTCTCGATATTTTAGTCTAAGAAGGGTGATGACTTTAAACTTTTTTTTAACATGTTCCAAAGCCTAGGTAAAGAAGGTGAGTTGGGTTAGGTAGACACATAACATAAAATTTTGCCATAATTATCTATGTATCCTGAGTCAATGATTCTTCTAAACTCCACTAAACTCTTCAACATTCATTAAATGGCCTTGTTTAGGGGTGGCAATTGACCCGAACCTGACCTGAGAACCGACGGGTATACCCGACATGGGTCCGGGTATAGGTCCAACATTTGGACCTTTGTTTCACCCCTAATAAGCAAATCTCCATCACTTCCTTCATTTGTTCGTCTCTTCAACCAAGGAAACCCTAATATACCTTGAATTCTGCCATGTAATGGATCTCATTAATAAATAAGTTTTTTATCACACCGTCATTAGAAAGGAATGACATTGCCCCCAACTAAGCCAAGTAATTTTGATGCAAAGCTTCCATGATTCCGGATTTGCTTTGAAACCAAGCTCTCACTTCTTTTCCCCCTCTTTCTCTCTCGCTTTCTCTTTAAATCCCCCTTTTTCTCTCTCGCTTTCTCTTTAAATCCACCATCTCTATGTTTTTTTTTTTTCTCTAATTCCTCCACGGTCTATTTTCCATCTGATCCACTTTCTCTGTGCATTCTTTCTCATCTTTATAACATCCATTATTGTGGATTTTCTCTCTGTTCCTTTGATTTTATCCCTTCTCTTCGAAATTTTTTTAATTTATTTTAAAAGAAATGGGTGCTTTTTTATCGACATTCGGTTTAGCATGTACTCATAAATGAATTCACTCAGCAAATTGATGTTGCGCTTTTTAGTCTTGACCCTTCAAATGGGTTAATATTCTTTTTTTACAAAAAAAAATTACAAGGAGAGTCGTGATAGAACCAGAGATAGAAAAAGGACTTGAAATTCAGCAAATAGGCAAAAGAATAAAAACATGGCTTCTCTGAACTAGAACTACGAACAGGCAGGGGCCTGTCCTCTCAGACCTTCAATATTTTATATACCTAAGAGGACATGAGAGAGAGAGCTTCATGGGAAAGAACATGTTTTTTATCGAATTGCATAGTATGAGATTGCATAGATTTTCCCTTTTTTTTTAAAAAAAGAAAAAATGACCATTACACGGCTTTATGAGTGACCTGGCGTCCCCATCTATCCTCGAGATTTGGATTGAGATCTAACGGCACAAGAGGGGAGACGAGCGCTGCATCCATATGTGAGGAACTCATAGGATCATTACTTTTTTTCTAAAATGCCTCACTTCGGAAGTGATAAATAAATTATGAACAATTGTTTCATGTGGGCTGGACCGGTATAAAGCATCCATCTTAAAAATAGATACAAATAGGTAGTCAGTGTAAAAATAATTGTAACTAACGATCCAAATATTTTTTTAATATAATTATTATTTTTAAGTTTCTAAATTTTATTTATTTATTCATATTCATGACATCTATGTTAAATATTATATATACTCTAAAAATTAGGATCAAATCATATTTAAAAAATATATTTATTTCCAAGCCTAGAGTTCTACAATATGCTGGCAGGCCACATGCTAATCGCGTCCATAAATTATTGATTTTAAACTATTTTAGATCTTCAAAATTTGAAGTTAATACTTTCATTAACACTTTAGACATCGTAGGTGGTAAATCATTGTATATTTTCAAGATCTGAAAATCGAATCTTACAAGCCTCGACTTCGGCAAAAGACTATAGTAAGGGGTTGTCAATTCAGACTTTCAAGGTTGGAAGTAGACGTATTTAGGGATCAAATTAAAAATAATAAAACAAAGAAAGTAAAATACAAAACTTTGAAGGGAAACTATGATAACGATATCCAGGGAGTACGGACTTGACGTTCTAAGGGGAAAAGGGAGCTACAGCATAAGCCACTATTGCGATGTTACTGGAAAAAGTTTATATGAGGTTACAACCTTAAAATGTAGAACTAAGGTGCACATAAAAAATCTATCCAAAAAAGCTGTTTTGACAGTAAAAACCCTATAATTGATCGTCTTGACAGATGTCGAGATGTATGAATTTGAAAAAGAAAAAGATTATGAATCCCAAAAATATTGCATCTTACTTCATAGTATTTGGACAGTTCATTTTCAATATTTTCAAATGTTTACAACTCTACTTGATTTGAATCATTTTTTAAACTCAAAATTTATAATTAGAGATAAAAATGGATTTTTACGCCATCTTAATAATTTTTGACACCAATATTACATCTTACAAATTTTTTTGGAGGTGCTCCATTAAGGTTGCAACCTTATGCAAACCACACCAAAGATAGAAACTACATAATAAACTATTACTGTGTGGATTATGGTACATCATTGGGCTACTTACAATGCTTTCAATTGGATTTCGTATTGTAGATAATGAACTTTTTTTTTTTTTGACAAAGTGTAATAATAAATTTTAACTCATGTTTTGGCACAGGTGCCTTGTTATAGGGTTGTAAAGTAATGAAATGTAAACTTTTTATCTCTATTTATTAATGAAAAACGGGTAGGGGCTTTCTCTGCCAGACTCACCCAAAAAAAATCAACAATAGATGGTTACGGAATGTTGTTCTTGTGAAAAAATTGTCAAAATTTCAATGGACACTGATGGGTAAACCTTTGGCCCCATTTAACGTTTGTTGATATGGGATGGCTAGGGAGGTGCTAGTGAGCTTTAGGAAATCTAAGGGCGTGTTTGGTTTAGAAAGTTAATTTGGGAAATCGTTTTTATTTATTTTGAAAATCCTTTTGAACAAGAATTTTATAGGAAAAATGAAAACAAAGAAACAATTGAGTCTTTGAAGGTAGGGGTTTTGATGTTGAGAGGATAGGCAAAGGATTTTTGCATTAGGGTTTATGAGCGGGTATCCGTTAGAATGGATTTTTGCAAATTAAATCTTGATCCTTGAACCCTCAAGATGGGTGCCACCTCCGCAAGGTTGCTTAAAGTTAAACTTCGATAGAAATGTGAGAGTGGGTGAGCAAATAAATGGTTGGTTTTATGGGGTTAAGTTGAGAAACCATTTGTGGCAGGTAAGAAAGCTCACATCTATGCACAACTAATGAAGTGAAGTTGTGGGCTTTGAGGTTACTAGATTGGAGAGTTAGCATGTCGATATCATCATTAAAAGAGATTCTGCTAATGTCATGGCTGGTGTAAGCCACAAGAAAAACTCCTCGGTTTAGAGTCGTATTATGGATGAAATCTTCCACATGTTATGAAACAGACAAGTATTATCATCCATCAACATCAACAGAGAGATGAACGAAGATGCAGGTGCCCTAGCCAAATCAGCAACTTCTTATATGATTCAGACCTCTTCTGCCCTTTTTGTCTTTATAATTCATTTTTGCTTTTTTTTTATCATATTTTGTATCCTTTCATTAACTCCCCCTCCAACAAAAAAACAAATTTGATGATCTAATGAAATTTTTGTAACTTTTGTTAGAGAAAAAAAATAAATATGTTGGTTTTGGTTTGAATAGTGGGATATCTAAAATAAACTTTTATTCTCTCTATAATTTTTTTATGGTCTAAAGAAGTTGTATATTTATAAAAGAAAAAACCCCTAAACTCTAACTTATTTATTAAGAAATCCTAATCAATATTAAATCTTAGTCTTTTTATCTTTTTAATACTTCTCTACAATAAATAAAAATAAAAAAAATATGTAAATATCTTAAAAAGAAATTAGAAATCCAAAACAATCCCAAACATATATTTTAATCTCCCAAATAATCTTCATTATCGTCATCAACCGAGCATTTTCCCACCTATTTGGGGTCAGCCTCTCCAATCTAATTAAAATCATCGTTATCATTATTATAGTATTTTTCAAACTAATTGGGGTTGGCTACATAAATCTTAGTTTGTTATTCTACTCTATTAAAGGTCACACCCTCAATGAGGTCATATGTCTCCACATATTTTCTCTCTACTTTCAACCATGTCTTTTTTGGCTTATCCTTTATCATTTTTTAGCTTTCCACTTGAATTAATTTGCACTTCTTAACAGGTATTGTACTGGGCTTTCGCACTACATAGCCAACCCACTAAAGTATATTTTATCTCATCTTATTGCCTATTGACAACACACCAAAATTATCATGAATGTATTCATTTTAAATTCTATCTTTTATTGTCTTGCCACTAATCTAAAAAATAACAAAAATAAAAGTTAAAAAATCCGTAATTGCAACAAAGTTCCACCAACTGGACTTTGACATTAGTTGTACACTCAAAAGAAGATGTGCAATGTAACTCTCGGCTTCTATGAGCGTGCAAAAGCAACATCTTTTGACGTTGTTTTATGGAAGCCATTAAAATATGCCCTTAGTGATTGCGCATAACACTTCCTCGTGTAGTTGTTAGGATTGCATGTGAAACCAAACTAGAAAGGCTTAGTTTAATCAAATCGATTTGACTGCTAGTCGAATCAATTGTTTCTGATTTTAATAATATATAAAAATAATAATACTAGTAGTTTAAAATATAAAATATACTAATTTTTGACCAAGCTAGTTTTTTTGTTTTAGACTGAACCAACTAAAATACCAATCAATAGTTCTACAGATCAGACCACATCTTTGGAACACACATGTAAGAAAGGCGCATGACCCCCTGAGAGCATCGTTGGGGATAATTGGTAATGAGAACAAACGCTCCCCATAATGGATGTTACTTGTTACCTCGGATGTCTCTGCTGTAGTGAAACTTTCCCCCTTAAAGCGAAATACATTAGGATGGAATATTTTTTATGAAAAGATTTGGAGACTCACCTATCCTTTTGGAGCCTTCCTCTAAAATATTTCTCCAAGACATTTTCGATCCAAATTTTTAGTGCTGGATGATATCAATCATGATAATGATATAAATTTGGAATTTTGTTTTTAAAAATATATTTTTTGAATTATTTTTTCCAACATCTATTTTAACTTCGAATGGATGTAATATATTGAGACATCCGTCTCAAATATAAACTTTTAATAGACAAGAAGCTACATGGTAATAGGTGAATCAGATGACTCACCAAAACCGTTTTGTGTTTCTTAAAAGAAAAGTAGTTCATGCTTTCGGTGGCTTCACTTCCACGAAAGCACATGAAGATGCACTAATTTTAAAGATTGGTGGCCCGACCAAATTTTAAAATTAAAGGTGTTAAAATTATATTTTTTGTTTTATAATTTTAAATTTTAAAATTTGAAATCTAAAATTTATCTTTAAAATGAATTTTATAGAAAGAACTCATGAATAAATGAGGTGAATGACACTTGAAAACTTTGTCCATATATAATATTTTTTATAAACAAAGCGTGAGTGCCTTTTTGAGATTTACATGTCAAACAAATTGATGTAATGATTTTTTTGGTTTGGTTTAAATAAGAGGTTATTTATAAATAAATTATTTATTTTTTATAAATAGAGTTCATAATCATTTATACTCATTAAATATCAAATGGAATGGTTTAGAATAAATTGTAAAGTCCAACTTTGTTTAAACAACTATATTTATTCGACGAAACCTTTTCAAGTGATAACTATTCATTTTAAAATTTAATAATAAAAAATAATTGTGGTATACACGTAAAAAAAAAAAAACAAAAACGTGATCCCCCTTAAATATAGTGCACTACTTGCTGTTTCCTATTTTCCTACGTTGGAGCCTTTTCCATCAAATGTGCCGCCCGAAGATACTGCATGGCGTTCCTGGAAGGAAACGATTGGCCCACATCCGTTATTTCTCTCTCCTCTTTAAGACGTTACTTTCTCTCTCTGCCACATGACCCCAAATTCGGACGTTTTCTGCGTTTCTCTCTCCACGTTCGACGCCCGCGTCTTTCTCTCTCTACCTAGCTTACTTGAAGCACGTCTGAGGTATCTCTCTTACGTGGACCACGTCTGCTTTCTCTCTCTCACCTGCCCTTTTTCTCTCTCTACCAAATTCAAATTGCATTACATTAACTGCGCGCCGCCGCGACAAAAAGAATTATGAAATACGGTACGAGGGCTTTCGTGACCAACTAGGGTTCCGTTTGGCCATATCCGATTTTATCCTTACTCGTGTTTAAGGGTGATAACTACAGAAATTCTTAAAGAGTAGAGAGGACTCGTAGAGATATCTAAGTTATTCTTGATGGTTGTAACTTGTAAGTGATGTTTTCCTTTTCCATTTATTGCTATGGAGAAACATTGCTAGTGATATTTTGTGGTAATGAGGCTTGTATTCCTGGAAGCATGCCGAGTGAGCAAAATTGTTGCACTACCCATTTAGGCACAATTATAATAAAATTTTACGAACATGGCTAAGAAAATATATAGGTCGAAAAGATGCCTCAATGGGCACCTAAAAAATTAATTGGCTTAACGATGTTGGTATCTTTAGTTGCCCTCATGGGCAAGTTTCATGCCTCAATGGGCACCTAAAGATTTATTCCGCCTTAACAATGTTCTTATCTTTATCTGCCTTTATAGACAAGTGTTATGCCTCAATGGGTACCTAAAATTGAATCTCCTTAACAATGTTCTTATTATCTTTAACTGCCTTTTGGGCAAGTGTTATAACATGCACCCAAAAAAATATCCACGTTTCACCATTTCGCATACAGCAGTAAATAAGATTTGTTTATTATCAATATCAATAGAACTCGATTTTTCGGAAGTTTGAGGTGCCATTCATGGAGATGAACTCGCGAATAATGGCAAAGCACCCAAATTTGGCTCACTTTCAAGGGAGTCTTATTACTTAGAGCTAAAAAATAGGTCATCCAAACAGATCTTCAAAATAAAAAAATCATTCAAACAGGTCCTAGTTTATTACGTTAAGCTTAGGATTTCATGGGAAGACCATATCAGATATTTATGAAAATGTGAGGGCCTTTTTTGCCAAATTCTACGCTACCTGCGACAAGACGGCTGAGAGGCTTCTTCGAGACGCTACTTTGTCTGTTTGCGCGCGGGTCGAAGCATCTCCTCCCGCTCCCTGCTTCTCTCTCTTATATATGCTCTCTCTCTCTAAAATATCCTTTACTCTCACAACACTTTCGATTCTTACTTCCTCCCGTAGGTCTCTCAGCTCTAACCTTCTCTTAAGCATTGGTTTGTTCTTCTTCTTCTCTCTACAATTCTCTACTTTTTCTCTCTAGGATTCTGTGCTCAACATTCTCTGCGCCTTCTTTCAATCCGTAGATAACATCTCTCTGCCGCAACAATGCCGAGAAAATCCAGAAAAGCAAACCAACCTCAAGACGCAAATAAACCAGAAGGTGATGCTCCACCTTCTTCTCAAAGCTCTGCTCAGTCATCGAGCGGAGCTCCTCCTCCTGCTTCTTCGAGACGGCCACAGGCCACTGCGCCTCTTCCTTCTGGATCTTCTTCGAGACCACAGTCCACTGCGCCTCTTCCTTCTACGTCTTCTTCAAGGCCACAGGCTATGGCACCTCCTCCCTTCCCTGAGATGATGCAGAGTCTCTCAATTTCATCAAATGCGCCTCCTTCTTCCAGTAAGGCGCTGGTCCCTCCAAGGAGACCACCGCGTCCTGCAACTGCTGGGACTCGGTGTCTCGTAAATACTAACCATTTTCTTATTCAGCTCCATAACAAAGAGCTCTTCCACTACGATGTAAGTCGAGTCTCTGTGCATTTTCTCTACTTCTGGCAATGGTTAAATGGTGATGTGAGTTTTAGCTGTATTTGTTTATATGGCTCAATTTCTGTGTATTTTATCTGGCAATGTTTGAATGATACTTATGTTTTGGTTCTGGTTAATGTGAGTCATTCACTACACATTTTCCCTAGCAATGGTGGAACCATATTTACTTGTTAATCTGAGTGAATCTCTGTGCATTTTTTTTTCTGGCAATCTGCGAAATGATCCTTTGATTTTAGTTCTTCTTGTTAATGTGAGTCAACTTCTTTCCATTTTCTCTCGCAATGGTGAGATGATCCCTTGGTTTCAGTTTTTCTTTTTAATCTGATTCATTCTCTGTGCATTTCTTCTGGAAATGGTGAAATTATCCTTCGTGCTCTTGTCAAAAAAAAAAAATGGTGAAATTATCCTTTGATTTTGGCTCTTCCTTTTAACCTGAGTAATTCTCACGTTTTACTCTGCATTGCTGAATATGATGTCTGCGTTTGTTAATCTGAGTCCATCTCTGGACATTTTCTCTGGCAATGGTGAAATGATCATTCGATTTTTGCCCTTCTTGTTAGTCAATCTCAGCTCATTTTCTTTGGATCAATGGTGCAATTATTCTTTTGATTTTTTGCTCTTGTTGCTGCGCATCATTTGGCTGCACGTATTACCTGGTTTTGTGAATTGATCTTCCAGGCTGTAGATATTTTTGATACGATTTGTATCTCTGCACATTTTTGGTTTCTTCTGCTATGTGAAGCTAAATTTTAAGTTTTTAAGCACTTGCCAATGTGAGTCACATATGTTTGCATACTCTCTTTGGCAATGTGAAATGATCCTTTGGTTTTTGCAATGATCTTCTGAGTTCAAGCTCTCTTTATGAGTGTGATATCCATGCACATATGTTTTCTAGCAGATTAAGGAATTATACGTGATGGTTTAGCTCTTGTTGATGTTTGTTTCATATCACTGCACGTCTTCTCTTGCCATGGTTAAGCGTTCCTCTAATTGTTTGCTCTTATTAATGTGAGTCATGTCTCTGGGAACTTCCTCTTGCAATGTTAGTCGTACTTTTGCACATTTTCTCAGGAAAAATGACCTGATTCTTTAAGCTTAGCTCTTGCAGGCTTTGGTCTTCTCTGTGCATTCTCTTTAGCATTGTAAAATTATAGTTTAGGCTTTAGCTCTAGTATTCTTAACGTTTTCTTTTTGGTAAATTCAGGTGGCTATTACTCCTGAGGTTCAATCCAGGGGAAAGAACAGGGTCATTATCAGGGAGCTCATTCGACTGTACAAGGATTCCAATCTAGGGAAAAGGCTACCAGCATATGATGGGAGGAAGAGTTTGTATGCGGCAGGCTCCTTTCCCTTCACTTCCAAGGATTTTGTGGTTAAACTTTCTGATGAAGCAGGATCCAGCAGCTTGCCAAGGTAATCTGTTGCCCCCTTTCCTTTTGAATCCAATGCTTCTTGTGAACCTTATGTGGTGTTGTTATCTGAGGAAATAAATTTTGTGGTTGGTTAATTGTACTCAATTGTTTATGTTTGATGAATGTCTGATTTTGTGATAGTAATCTAGGGTTTCTTGCTTCTCTTTTCCTTTTAATTTTTGAGTAATTGGAAACTCTGTATTAAGATTTGAGTATTTGATAATATATGTCACGTTGTTGCTCAGGATGCTTATTGTGTTATTTTCATCAATGTCTGATTTCATTTCTTTATCCATATTTACACTTTCTTTCAAGTTCCTTGCTTTGTGTAGGTTTGAGACTGAGGGTGAAGTCTTCTTTCATTACATGCTGGATTCTCAAGACTGTCTTGTTAATTTGTCAACAAATAATGAGAGGCTCTTGAGAAAAATGAAGATAAAAATCATTCCATTATTAAACTAATGGAACCATTCTTTCATTCCATTATTTAGTCAGAAAATGATGTTCATGAATTTCTAGCAATGCTTGAAAACTAATATCTTGGTTATATATTGTTCTTCAGCCTTTGTAATTTCTGTTAGGTATTGATGTTTAGATCTGAACATCAGTAGAAATTATAGATGATTCTATGTTGTTAATTGCAGGGTTCTTGATTGCTTTGTTTTAAAATATATGAATGGGTGATGCTCAGAATAACATACTACGTTGTATTGCTACGTGTCTGATTCTATTTTCTCCTGGGGAAATGACCTCCATGTGTTATATTCTTGAACTTCTGGTTTGATGGTTATTTCAATGTTTGTCAAGAAATCATGTTCATGATTGCTGATGATGCTAAAGAGAGTCTGATTCTACCTTGTTGATACAGGGTTCTAGATTTTTTTTTTTATATGACTGATTGATGCTCATTACCTTGTCATTATCAGAAAATATGTCTGATTCATGAATGGTGTTTGTTCTCCAAAAATAAAACTGTTACATGAAGGCTGTTTTTGCTTAGAAAATAATGCAACCTTTGTTGTTGATCCTGAGTTTCGTACTTTTTTTTTTTTAACCAGGGATTAATGCTCACAAACTTTGACACCCTTTGAAATAATGTCTGATTCTATATTGCTAATCCAGTTTCTCAAATTTTTCATCAAAATTCATGATTTGAATTGGTGACCCCGTGTTGTGTGGATAAGTTTGTGACTCTGTGTTATCTGTGAGGCCATGAACCTTGCTATGATCTGTTGATGAATTTTAATTTCCTTGTTTGAGTTGATTTTTCATCAAAGAATATTCATCAATATAAATACCATGTTATGTTGATAAGTTTCTTGTTCCGTTGGATATCAAACAAAAAAACAGTGCCAATGTGTTTAATATGAGGTGATAAATCTTGAGAAAAAAGGATAAATCTTGATGTGATCTTTGAGGACTTTTTCCTGCCTTGTTT
The DNA here is from genome assembly GCF_000471905.2 of Amborella trichopoda. Next base: position 8,573,797 of record NW_006497648.1, on the reverse strand, counting down.
GATGCAATATCTCGTCGAAGAAGATATATTGTTTGTGATTCTTTATGGTCAAGCCAAGGTTTCTTGATTTTTGTTCTAGTGTTTGATGTTCAACACATTATCATTAGCACGAAATATTCTCTGAAAGTGAATATTGATTCGATGTTGTTAGTCCTCTTGTTCATGGTTTCTCTAGGAGGAGTTGATGCTCGAAATGTGGTTTTCATTTAAAAATAATCTCTGATTCTATACTGGTTTCTAGGGCATATTTCTTTTTGGATCCTTAAATCGTCTACATGCGCTTAGTACTAAAAAATCATATTGATGTGGATGTTGCTGATTATCTCTGCACTCTGTGGATCGAGTGTCCTACTCTGTATCATCTATGTGGGGATTTTTTTGTCAGACGTGTTCTTTAAAAATTTGATTTTCATGAATGTTGATGACGCACACTAGTATTTTCTCACTCAATATCGTTATTCCAGATGTTCTTGATTCCTGTGCAGGGTATTTGATGCTCAACACTAGGGCATTAATGAAAATAAATTTTGATTCTATGTTAATTAAGGATATTTATTACCATACCTTTAATCTTTTGCATGAGTGATCTCAAAACAAGGTTCCTGAATGTTGACAATTATCTATTTGTTCATTTGAGGGTAGTGTCTTATTCTGTCTTATTGGTCTAAGGATTTTGGTCTATGTCTAGATATGGGTTCTCTTTTTTTATTTCTTTAAGTTAGAACCTCTTCAGCAGTTACTTTTTTTATGTTTGTTTTTGCATGTCTCATTCTATTTTGAATTGGTTCAGCCGAGAGAAAGAGTACAAAGTAACGATTCGATTTGCTGCAAGCTTTGATCTACATCATCTACAGCAGTTCCTTCAAGGAATGCAAATGGATTGTCCTCAAGAGGCAATACAGGCCCTTGATGTGGTTCTCCGAGAACTTCCTAGTAGAAAGTATGGCCTGTTCTTTATTTTGTTTTTTGATAAGTTTTTGGAATTATTTTAGGCAATATCAACTTTTCCTGTTCCTATAGATTCTTGCTGTTGTGTTTTTTATTCTTTAATTTGGGATTTTTTTGTATTATTCCTCAGTTACACGCCTGTTGGCCGGTCATTCTTTTCGTCAAAATTTGGAAAAGAAGAAATTGGTGATGGCTTAGAATGCTGGAGAGGATTTTATCAAAGCATTCGACCCACACAGATGGGTCTGTCCCTTAATACTGGTAGGTCTCTTTGTTTGCCTCCTTTAACTTCATTTTTAATTGCAACTCAGTGTTGGCATCTATTCACTATGCACTAGATAATTGTTTAAATTGGATTACATTGTAAGTTGAAACTTGTAATTTCTTATTTCTTCTGCAGACGTATCTACAACCGCATTTTATGAACCAGTTCCTGTAATAAGTTTTGTTTCAAAACTTTTTAACAAGGATCCACCCAAACAGTTTTCTGATGCTGAGAAAGTGAAGGTGCTAGACTCAAGCATTTGTTCTTGTGCAGTTCTTATTGCTTTGTTCATCTTAGTCATACTCCTGGAAGTTTCCCAATTCTTGCTTATTTGTGTTGACCTAGCAACCTGTGGTCTTTAAAATTTCCTGTTCTTCTCTTTTGTTTTCCATCGATTTTATGGGCCTTGCTGATCTATCTGACCATGTATCCTCATGGTTACTATCTTTTATTTATTATTATGAAATTTCTCTTATCCAATTGGCATATTTTAGGTGAAAAAGGCTCTTAGAGGTGTTAAGATTGAGGTCACTCATACCCCTGCAAAAAGGAGATATCGCGTTTCTGGTATAACCAGGGAGTCGACAAACCAGTTAGCGTGAGTTTTGATATTCGATTTTCTTGTGAAATGTTTTTCTTACTCTTACTCCTCCAATTTCTTGTAATTCTCTTCTTTTGTTTGAGGAATCTTAGATGGTGTCTTAGGATATTACTGTTCAGCTAAAGATGAGTCTTCTTTTCCTTTTAATTTGTCGCTTATCATTGAAATGTTTTCCTATCTGGGGATTTAGGAGTTCGGTGATATGATTTGTTTCTTGTTTGTATGAACCTGTATTTTCCAGTTTTTCCATTGAGGAGCAAGGTACAAGGACAACTGTAGTTCAGTATTTTAGGGATAAATACAACTATCATCTTCGGTATGCTAACTGGCCAGCTTTAGAAGTCGGTAATGACCGCAAGAAGACATACATGCCTATGGAGGTTTCTGCCTTCCATCTACTGCACTCTATTTGTTTTCCACGATTGTCCTTGTCATATATGCTCAAAGTTTGATATATAACCTTTTGTGGCAGGTGTGTAAGATTGTCGAGGGACAACGGTATACGAAAAAGTTGAATGAAAAGCAGGTGACAGCCATACTGAGAGCTTCTTGTCAACGACCTCGTGAACGTGAGCAGAAATGCATAGACGTAATACTTTCTTGTTCCTTTTTTTTTTTTTGGATGTTTCTTAATAATCACATTGTTGTATGAAAGCTTCTTTTCTTTGACAATGAGTTTATTCCTTCTTGCGTCACTTAATCCTTTTTATGTGGTTTTCCTTTTTGATTGCACAGATGATTAGAAACAGCAGATTCAGTGAGGACCCTTTTGCTCGTGAATTTGGTATTAGAGTCAGCGATAGTATCACTACTGTTGATGCGCGTGTTTTACCCCCTCCGAGGGTAAATTGTTCGATCTAATAGGTTTTCTTATTTTTGTTTTTTGTTTGATCTAATGATATGATGTTAAAATGAGTTCTTAATCTGATTGTCCTGATGCAGTTGAAGTATCATGACTCTGGGAAGGAGAAAGATTGCACTCCACGTGTGGGCCAGTGGAATATGATAAATAAGGTGAGATTCTCTTTCCCCTACTCTGCATAGATCCAGTATTGTGCAACCTTCCTCTTTTTACACTATTCATGCATGTCTGAGAAGCTTAATCTATGCATGTCAATGAAAGTATTTCATAATGTGTTTCATGGTATGATCTTGTGTTTTATGGTATCTTTTATTTATTTTATATGTATTTTTTTAACCATTACCCACGATTTTGTCTTACATTTTAGAAAATGGTTAATCCTGGTGCTGTTCCGACTTGGGTTTGCATAAACTTTTCAAGAGTTAACTTCAATGCGGTTCAAGGTTTTTGTCAGGACCTTGTTACTATGTGCAGAAACATGGGCATGGTATTATGGATTCACCCTCTCAATGACTCAGCTATGATATATATGCATTGTCTTTTTTTAGCATTTGTCCTATTGATTATTCTGCTGACTTTTTTTCTGATATTATATAGGATTTCAATCCAAGGCCGTTTCTTCCTATAGAAAATGCTCGTCCAGATCAGGTTGAGAAGCTATTAATGTTTGTGCATCAAAAAACAGCAGGAACTCATCTTACTTTGCTGATTGTTATCTTACCGGAAGTAACTGGATCATCATATGGTACACTTGTCACATACATGACTTTATATTATATTGCCAATGTTATCTTCATTCTTTTTCTTACGTCTCTGAGGTAACATTTGATTGCTATTATCATTTGTGCAATTACAGGTCAGTTGAAATGCATATGTGAGACACAGCATGGCATTGTCTCGCAATGTTGCAAGCCAAGAAATGTCACCAAACCTAACAGGCAACAGTATCTTGAGAATGTGGCTTTGAAAATCAATGTAAAGGTTTGTAGCACGTCCAAGTATTTTGCCTCTGTATTCCTTTCCTCTAATTAAGTAAATCAATGTCAAGGTTCGTGCTATTTCTAAATTGCTTGCATCTGTGTTGCTTTCCTCCCAAGTTGTGGCAATTGGCATTTATTGTTTGTGTTACTGTATCGTAGGTGGGTGGTAGGAATTCAGTGCTTGTTGATGCATTAACACGCAGAATTCCTATGGTATCGGACGTGCCCACTATAATATTTGGTGCAGATGTCACCCATCCTCCACCAGGGGAGGACTCAAGTCCTTCCATTTCAGCTGTAAGAGTGTTACAGAAATATTTTATTGGTGACCTAACAAAGAAGCATAAACAATGCTTTCATGCAATTTACTAGTTTCACAAGACCAAGATTTCATGCAATCTCTTCCATCTTTTTATGTTTTTCATGATCACGAATACCTCATTGAAGACCCATAAAATGCTTTTGTAGGTTGTAGCTTCTCAGGATTGGCCTGAGGTAACCAAATACATGGGCCTTGTTTCCGCCCAATCACATCGAAGGGAGATAATAGCTGATCTGTATACTTGTCAGCGACACCCAACAAAGGGACTTGTACACGGCGGTATGATTCGGTAGGTGACAGCCTAACCTAAGAGGGAAGAATCGGTCATTACTTGCACAGTTTTACTATTATTGTCTGACCAGTTATGTGGGAAACACACTCCTAATTTGATAAGATGTGGTTTTGTGGCATATAGATTTGTGAATTTGTCGAAGATAAGATTAGTATGTCGCTTCACTAATTTTTAATGATGCCTTTGTTAGGGATCTTCTGATTTCATTCAAAATAGCAACAAGACAAAAGCCTCAGCGGATCATCTTCTACAGGTAAATATAGTCTTGAAATTAATTCAGTGCAGTACCTCTTGTTCTTGTATTGTTCAGTAATGCTTAGTCGTCCTATGGTGTGGTCTCTCAGAGATGGAGTTAGTGAGGGCCAGTTCAATCAAGTCTTGCTTGAGGAAATGGACGCAATCCGTAAGGTAACGTTCAAAGTCTATATTCTTGCTTTTTTTTATTGATTCCTTGAATTTTTCCTGTTGGTTATAGAATTTTGATTTGGTTTTACCTTATTATAGGCCTGTGCTTCATTGGAGGAGGGCTATCTGCCTCCTGTGACTTTTATTGTCTGTCAAAAGCGACATCACACCCGATTGTTCACAAATAATCACAACAACCAGAGTTCGGTGGATAGAAGTGGAAATATTCTACCTGGTAATGATTGCTAGTTCTTCTTAGAGTGACCACTTATCGTTCTTTGGGAATTTGTTTTGACTGAATTGGTTCATTGGTAGGTACGGTGGTGGATACAAAAATTTGCCACCCCTCAGAGTTTGATTTCTATCTGTGCAGTCATGCTGGCATACAGGTAACTTCAGTGACATGCAAAAGTTACTCTGGTTTTATCTCTGTTTTTTTCGTTCTTGTGCTGATTTTCAATGGATGGATTTTGCAGGGTACTAGTAGGCCTGCTCACTATCATGTGCTCTATGATGAGAACAGCTTCAGTGCTGATGGCCTTCAAAGCCTAACCAACAATTTGTGTTATACGTAAGTAATCTATTTTGTTATTGCAAGTTTCCGTTACTCTGTAAAAGACAGGAAACATTTTTTTTTTTGGTATTTTGCGTTTCAGTGAGATAATTGATGCTTAAGGCTCTTTTTTTACTCTGCAATTTATTTTGTTTTCATGCACCCTCAGATATGCTCGTTGCACCCGCTCGGTCTCAATAGGTAATTTTATTCTCTTGTGAGAGTTTTATGCTTAGATGTTTGATTAGCTCATTGGTGTTTGATTTGCGAATGCAGTTCCCCCGGCATACTATGCACACCTTGCCGCCTTTCGAGCACGGTATTATTTGGAGGCCTCTCTCTCAGAGGATGGGTCATCTGCAGGTGGGCTTAACAGACAGGCAGGGGATGTTGCTATAAGGCCTCCTCTACCTGCCATTAAAGAAAATGTGAAGCAGGTGATGTTCTTTTGTTGATGTGAGAGTGAGAAAACTAGCTGTTTGCCATGTTTTTTACCCACTACTTGCGTAATCTTCATGGAGTGCTTTTGTTGATATATAAACAATTTGGCCTGAGTTTTTGTAAATTTTACTTAAATCCTGAAAGTGATCATATGTAACTGTGTACCAGTTGAAGATTTTCCTGTGATCATCACAGTTTAAAAGAAGATGGACATAATTGAAATTGGACGAGCCTTGCTGTTGTTGGTGATATTGACCACCATTGGCCTGTGGATTTTATATGTTTTAAATTTTTGATGGATACCTGTGCTATGTATTTATATCAGGAGGATTTATTTTCAAATGGGTTGGCCTCTGGATTTTCCAAAGCAGAAGGCCTGTGGTCTCTTCTAAAGCCAATAAGCCATGACCCCAATACACCAAGATATTATAAAACAAGAAGATTTTTAGACGTGATCAGAGGTTTTTAAAAAATATGATTTTTGAAACATGATTTTATGAATTTGACTCTGTTTCCTAAAACCTAATATATTTTGATGGTTAATCTCTAGATCTTATTGGCCTTTTTTTTTTTCTTTCGTTTTTCCTGATGATTGGCGAGGATGACTTTCCTAGATCTCCATGTATAAAGTCATACTACAGTATGCCAGCAATAATCTCCACCATCACTACTTCATTGGTTGTTGGAGATGTGCCTTTCTCTGCTTACGTCCGTCAACGGTGAGGATCGCTTGTATTGGTGTATTAGCATTTGATATGTAGCATGCATTGTTTGATGAGAACATAGTTAAAACATTGTCTGTCACCCCAAACACTGATAGTTTTTATCTGAAGATTTTCGGATTGTTCTCAGTCATCTCTAAATCAAACGTAAAAAAAATAAAAATTGAGGTATAAAAAAAGTTCTAAATCGATCTCTTGAAGATGACTCGAAGACTGCTTATCTAGAGAATTTAAAAGTCATGCTCTTACCTTACTCTGTTATAGATGAATTTGATTTACTAAAATGGGGAGTTTTGGGGAAGAAATTACGTCCACCTTTAGAGGACTTTGCATGGTCGACTCAAGCCCCATTCATACAGGCCCGGGGGAGTCTGTACATGTTATAATAATTGTATGTACAAACTGGGGCGAGTTTGTACATGTTATAAAACCGATAAAAGAATTTCTGAATTTGGTAGGTTCCTACTTGGAGCTGACCCCTTGATGAGTTTGAGGGACTTTGGTAAGTTGTGAAATACCAAAATTTAGCGAACTTCATTTCCATGACCCAGTTTGTTTAGAACTTCAGATCTATATAAACTTTTTTTTATATTTTAAAAGGATTGTCAACGTAGAGAGTATCATTTGTATATGGAAGTCACAATCATTTCCATTCATTAAGTATTTATCATTAAAAAAAAAAAAAGGTAGTTGAACTCCATTTTATTGGTATTTGTTTAGCTCCAAAAAGTGTATTTGTTATCGGGCTTCAACAACGGGGCACTTTAGAAATTGTATTTTCCTTGGTTGTGTTTGAAATCGATGTTTTTAAGTCATTTGATTCATCCATTCCTTAAAGCTACAGTACATCCTGGGTTTATACTTAAACACAAACAATACATCCGGACAAGCCAAGGATTGTAAGGTAGTCAGACAGTGGTACCAGGTGGTCCGGACAAGTTTTGATAGCTATGATGAGGATATCATAATCATGAGAGAGAAAGAGATCAAGTTTATATGTAAATATTAAAATTATAATATTATAAACAACCCAAAGTACCAGGTATTTTTTTTAAAATGAAAATAAGACATTATTGCATCATTTTCAGGGGAGATTTTGTATCTACAAAATTAACATTAAAAAAAAGAAGAAAAGAATCTAGGAAATTTCTAGACTCACTTGTTTGTACCTTGTATTACAAAGATTTTTAAACCCTAAATTTGCAGTTATTTGTCTCCAATTTAATAGTGAACTTTGAGCAGTTGTTCTTTGGTTGATGTGGAATGGTGCGTGTTTCATTCATCCTTCATAATGGAGAAGAAAAAGAGCAAATTCAAACCCTGATCGCCCTTCATATTGAAGAATTTGATCTGACCCTAAGCATAACTGACATTAACTTGAAAAACAAACTTAATTGAAAGCTTGGGAGATGCTTTCCAAACATTTTTACGGAAACTAATGATTAGGTTTTAGTAACTTGGTTCTAAGCAAGGCCATAGTCTTCCACTTTCTTTAATGGAAGTTTTGGAATAACAGGGTTATAAGGAATGAGGGATAGTTGTAAGATAAACATGGAATCAATGCAATAGTATTCGATATGTATATGAGCGTCAGAATCTCTCATTTTAATTTGCTTTTTGACACAGCTCATCTTGTACACCGTCTAAAGACCGGAAGAGATGAGATCCTAAGTGACGTTATTGTGGGACATCAAGAAAAATATTAAAAAAAAAAATCTACATTTCTAAAGTATCTGACACTATCCTCAGTGTGTAGACATACGCAAAATACCATACACTGGTATCCATGTTCTACTAGAGAGAGCAAATAATTAAAACTAAATCAAAATCAGATTCAGGATAATAAAACAGGTCCTGGCCATGGGAATAACAAATGGGGTCAAATCTGAAGTCCAAGCTTCAGTGTCTCATCATCCACCACCATGATGCAGTTGGTCTCTCAAGTGCCACATGGCCTTTCAAGATAAGCATCAAAACTTCTTTCTCCAAGATTCCATAGCCAAGAACAAGAGCTTTGAGACCTGGAATTCGCTCTACAATGATAGATGCCTCCTCTTGTGAGAGCTCAAAACCTTCAAGCTTGAGTTCCATTAATCTCTTGCAATGGTCCCCAATTTCAAACAGAACATCTTTCAATCCCACAAGTTACCAGCCATAGGAATCCGTTGTGAGAGTTAGATGGCTCAAATGTAAAGTCTCAAGGGCCCCAAACTTTGGAGCAGCCTCATTTATGGCCTTCAGTGACACTATAGTTTGTCATGGACAAGAATTCGAGTGTTTTGCACCCGAATGAAACAACACTTGTTGAGAGAGAGAGATGGCTCACCTATTCATGAAACAACGCTTGTTTAACCACATTGTGAGAGAGAGAGAGGGAGGGAGATGCTCACCATGTATGAAACAGTTGAGAGAGTAAGAGGGCTCAACTATGCATGAAACAACGATTGTTTAACCACTTTAGTGAGAGAGAGAGAGAGAGAGAGAGAGGGATATGCTCACCCATGTATGAAACACTATTGGTTTAACCCAAGGTTTTAAGACTCACGGAGTTGACTCCAACTCAGGACCTTGTCAACACAGGTTCCTAGGTTATACAAAAAAGCATAAGGAAATAAAACTTCCTACTTTTTACTCAATCAATGCATAAATGTCTTATATATATATAATTTTGATGTTTGTTATGTTTTGAGTTTTTTTCCTAGCATATGTTATATTTTCTCTTTTCTTAGATTTTTGTAACTCATAAATTAAATTTTTCTAAATTTCGTCTTTATATTTTTTTCAATCTTTTTTGGACTTTTAATGTTGTTTATAGTCTATTTTGTTTTTACTTTTGAAAAAAATTTCGATAAAGTTCAACTTTAAGCTGCATCTCAAAAATCAATCATAAAAAGGTTATCTTGACTATGGAAAACCCTCTAGTTGATCATCTTGTAGTCGAGATGTATGGATATAGAAAAAATACTTCTAAGTCTAAAAAATAGAGCATCTTGTAATACACGTCTTTTTAATAGATTTCCTCATATTTTATTGATTTGCTTGATTTTTAATAGATTTCCTCATCTTGTAAACAACGGGAATTGGGTGTCCTTGATTTTTCTTTTCTCTCCTCTTATATCACATGGACACCGACAAGAAAACAACGGTAATTGGGTATCCTTAATTTTCCTTTTCTTTCCTTGATCATCCTCTCTCTCCGTATTTCCTTTTTCTAAAATTTCTCTCTCTCCATCTTTTACTTTTTCTAAAATTTCTCTCTCTCCATCTTATACTTTTTCTAAAATTTCTCTCTCTCCATCTTTTACTTTTTCTAAGATATCTTTCTCTCAAATCATGAGTGATTTACTTTTCCCCACAAGGCAAATAGGGAAAGTAAAGTTTCTTCGTATTATTCCAAAGAATAGGACTTTTCCCAGAATGGTTTGATGGGGCTCCAGCCCTATCAAAATGAGTAAAGCCTCACTCACCTTACTGAAAAATTGTAGTTTTAGCATCGACAAACCTTCAATCGATCATAATGGCTTGACCATTATGGTTGTGAAAAAAAAGAAAAGACAAAAGGAGATTTCAAACCTTAAAAATGGTATAAATTGTAACCAGTGATTAAACAAACGTTGAGTCGAACTAGACTCTCCCGGTTCGATTCGGGAATCGACATGAGACGTTTCGAATTACTCAAAAAATCGGGAATCGCCCGGTTCTAGAGAGAACCGGGGGATTCTGTACAGTGACTCGCCGGTTCACTGTATGGAATCGGCGAGTCCCGTGAAGAACACGGGCTGCACAATGTTCTACACGGGATTCTTCAAAATTTGTCATTTTTTTATCATTTTTCTTGTTTTTTTTTCATGTGATCTAATATGCAGGCTTTAAACAGCTTTATTCAGCTTTTTCACGGATTAAATGGTTGAGAAATTTTGTGTTTTTGGATAACGAAAGTTGCATTTTTAGGGTTTCTGCCTTTTCTTGTATTTCATGCCAAATAGGGCATGAATCTGTCAAAATTTGTAGGCATTTTGATCGTAAAGTTGTTCATCAAAACCTTCTGTTATGAATTTGTGATAATCGTTGAGAAAAACAGAGTTATTTGGAGATTGAAGGCTCGGGTTCACAAAACCAGGTAAGAAGTTTGGGTTTTTTTTTTTTCCGCCATATGATTAATTTCACTGCATATTTTGAAGATAATGAGTTCAATTTGTAGGGTTTTTAATCTTTATTATGTCTATTATGATTTAACATATTCAATTTTATTTAATTTGGTCAATTACAACATGAATTTTTAGATGAACACAGTGATGTCTGTGGAAAAAAATTTCTGATGTTTTTTTTTTTTTTTTTCCGACTTTCGATTTTTTGTTCATGATATATTACAAATAATGTGTTAGATTTCTAGCGTTTTTAATCGTTATAGTGTTGTTTATAATTAGATGTATTCAATTTGATCTGATTTATTCAATTTGAGCTTCATTTTTTAGATTCAATGACTGTTGCCTGTGAAGAAAAGAACTGCGTTTTTTTTTTTTGCTCAATTTAATAGATTTGATTTGATTTATTGATGATAATGTGTTCAAAATTTAAGGTTTTGATTCCTTATATTGTTGTTTATCAGAAAATTTACTCAATTGAATGTAATTTATTCGCTTAGAGGTGAATTTTTGAGTTAAAATGGCTTATGTAAGATGGCTCTGAGAAAAACTTTAATTTTTTTTTTTTTTTTTTTTTTTTTTTTTTTAGTAATTCATTGATTCAAATTTTTTGTAATACATGATTCGAATTTTTTGTAATCCATTATT
>NW_006497648.1:8501534-8552054 GCF_000471905.2 Amborella trichopoda | reverse complement strand
GTGTAAGAATGGCCCGGTTTTAGTTGAGAATCACCGATTTTACAGCGATTCCTAACAAATAACGACATCACGGGGTTGGCGAATCACTAAAGATGTTTTGGTAATTTAGCTTAAAGTTGTACTCCCGCATCTCTTCTTCATCACGTTTGCCATAAGGGCATTTAAAGAGGTATTTATAGCGTTGAAAGTTTCTCTAATTCTTCGATGTGGGATTTGAGCTGAGTGATATAACGTTAAAACGTTATTCAAAATAAATATTATTAAAGTTATTCAACAACCTGCAATTGCAGGTGGTTGGCATTTGTGGTTCTTCTTCGGACCTCCCAAGGTTGAACCCTAGGGACAATTTATTGCATTTTTACTTTTGCCTTCAAAAAAAATTATTGCATTAAAAAAAAAAAAATTTACTTTTGCCTTCAAAAAAACTTATTGTTTTAAAAAAAAAAAGTAATATCATCAATTTACTTTTGCCTTCAAAAAAAATTATTGTATTAAAAAAAAAAAAATACTTTTGCCTTCAAAAAACATTATTGTATTAAAAAAAATAAAACAAAAAATAAAATTTACTTTTGCCTTCAAAAAATTTTATTGTATTAAAAAAAAATAAAACCAAAAAAGTAATATCATCAAAAAAAATAAGGGTGCGCTTTTTTGTCTTAAAAAAAATTATTGTATTAAAAAAAAAATAAAACAAAAAAAGTAATATCATAAAAAAAAATAAGGGTGCGATTAGTATAGAGCCTAGGCTCTAAACAATCAAATTAGAGCTTACCTTCAAATAACGTCGAGAAATGTGGTTTCAATGCTAGAAATCTTTTTGATAGACTTAAAACATATTTTCATCTTTATTTATAAAGTTTAAAGCTTCCAAAAAATAGTGTCGATTGAGAGATCTAAGAAAACTTGAAAATCTTGAAAATTAATGGTCCAAAAATGCGTTATAAAATACACTTTTTTAAAACCTTGAAATCTATTTTTTTTCTCATGTCCATGCATCTTGATGTCGCGATGATGAAAGAAAAAATACGTTTTACTTAAAAAAAGTAATACAACATCTTTTTTTTCTTGTAAAAAAAAAAAGTAATAAAACAAGTATTTCTTGACAAAAATATAAAATAAAAGGTATAAAAATAAAAGGTACTTTGGCAGCATCATTTTCTTATTTTCTTGTAAAAAAAAAAAGGAAATACAACGAGAACAAAAAAAGGAAATACAACATATTTTTTTTCTTGTCAAAAAAATAAATAAAAGGTAATACAACAAGTATTTCTTGTCAAAAAATAAAAAGTCTATCTTAATACAAGTATTTTTAATACAACCTAGGAATAACTGATCTAATTATAATTTTTATTTTTATAACATAGTAATCTTTAACATAAATTTAGGAATGTTAATTTTACGATAGGGTTCATACAATGAGAACATTTGAAATCTCTGTCTCTACTAACTATCTCTTCCACTAAATTTATTCTAGAAATCTAAAAAATTAAATTTTTGAAAATGAGAGTGTTATTTCGAAAGTTGGTATGCATTCTAAAAATTTCTACATTAATAACCAAATATTTTATTTTATTATTAATTTATTTACATTATAAATCATGTAATGTACTATTTTTCTGACAGTTGTCAACAATACATTTTAAATTAGATGACACTATAAGATATTTGGAATTTGTTATTATTTATATAATAAAATAATTATAAAATATAGACAAACAATTTCAATTCCAGTATAGAATATTGTAGTTAGGTTGTAATAATTTTTTTTTAACGGATTAGGGTTTTCCGCCGATTCAAGATTTTAATGGCCATTTTTTCATCGATTTAATCCATTCTTTATTGTAATCTATATATGATTATATACTTTATCCATAATAATTCTATTTTTGGTTTTATGTGATACAAATTTAATGATTAACACAAGTTCATACAGGGAAAAAACATCTCAATATTCACAAATTGATAAAAAAATGAAAGTTAATAATGTAATACCCGTATTTTTTATTGAATTCCTAAAAAACAACATTTATAATGAATTTTAATAATTTTTTTGGATTTTTTTTAAGGTTTAATCGGACTGATTCGGCCGATTGCTGATCCGTATGGGTTTTTGGGGTGCCCGATCCGGGGCACAGATCCATCTTTTAAAACACTCGTTTACACAAACAAAATAAAATTTGCGAAAATAAAACAGATCTAAATAGCTAAACTTTTAGGTTGAAGTGACATCAGCAAGACTCAAAAGATAAACTTGTTGGAGCCTCGATAACATATTTGTGAATTTCACTTAAATGTCGACACATTATACCAATTATCACAAAAATGAAATATGCAGATACAGTGCACCAGGGGAAGACAGGCAGGGATTAATTTTCTCGAATTTGGATAAGGGCAAAAAGGGTATTAGATATTACATTTCCTTCCTCCCTACTGAACAATACATTATTGAAGTGAGTACAATGTGAAAAAAATTCAACGCATAAGCTTTTGCATATATGTGAGTTGAATGGACTCCTACCACATCCAAGTTCTATAGAAGTCAGTTGAAGTTACGCAAGTAATCAGCATGTTAATGAAATGCTTTCATATTAGTTGTCTTTCACAGCTTTCTTACACATCACTACGACATAATACGTCATATGCAGAATTCATCTATCATATATCTGGGAAAATTTCAAGATAATTAAAAGAGAAGGGATGATACCTTGGCTGTACAATCATACGAAGCAGTAACGAGGAAATATCCTTCTTGGGGTTCAAACTTGACATGTGAAATAAGGCGAGAATGAGCTGGTATAACTTTTATTGTCTTTTTCATTCTCAAATCCCAAATACGGCATGCATTGTCTTCGGCACCTGTAGCCAAATGGTAGCCATTGGGAGAAAAATCTATCCCAAGAACCTGAAAGTGCCAAAAGAAAATGACATCAAAGTGCCGGCCACTGAAAAATTAATCTGGAAAACAGTTTATTGATTGAATCAACAAATGTCTAAATCAAAAAGCGAGTCACTACAGAAACAAAAGATGAGCATGAGAATCAAAAACAGAGAGAACACACGCATGGCCCAATCATATCACATAATGAATAAGGCGAATGTATAGTCCATAGCCTAATAGCCTACCAGGGTAATCACCATTGAATGAATGATGGACACCAAGGAAGTATGACACCCACCATATGGGCTTGGTGAGCTCCACTATCTCTTCATCACCATCCATCATTTCACTGTATGGTGATGACCCCAGTTCACTGCAGTACTCCATAGGCCAGTGGATTATAATAAAAGAGAGCATCTCAAACCAATCCTTAACTTACAGGTTTAATATGACCTTCTAAAGCAAGAATGCTTTTTCCTGTGCGAAGGTCCCAAATACGAGCTAGAGCATCTAAGCCACATGTTGCTGCTAGAGATCCATCACAATGGAAACAGATTCCATAAACACTCCTACTGTGACCTTCTTGAAGGAGCAGTTCAACCCCTGAATTGATATCCCACAGTCTCCATGTCTTGTCAAAGCTAGCACTGCCCAAGTACTTTCCAGATGGATGGAAAGCGATGCGGGCAAGGCGATCCAAATGACCTTTAAATGTTTGCAAAAGAGACCCTTCTGAGTTCCACAAAATCGCCGTGCGATCGGCACATGCAGTTGCTAAATGATTGCTTACCGGAGAAAATGCAACATCAGTTGCGCGTTCTTTGTGGCCTTTTAAAGTGGCAACCTTTTCTACTTGTGGCATGCTCCATATTTTTGCTGTTCCACTCCAAGCACTTCACAAAGGCGATTGCATCAGATTACAGAATTAACTGTCAAGCAACTTATCAAGACAAAAAGCTTAAAAAAAATAAAACGAGAGACAGTGAAGCAAGAATACTAATTGGAAACAAACTACCAGAAATTCAATGTGTAGCTATGTGTAAATAGCCACAGCAGACAGTTGTGCAAGATTTGTACTCCATAGCAATCAAGAAATCAAAATCCTTTTGTCCATGATGTGTTAGATAACAGTTACATAATTACAAACAAACATCCAAATAACAGATCCTCTGTTTCCCTTGTTTTCTATAATCAATCATCAATTTCCATTATGATTGCTAGCTCCAATAAACACAATTTCCTAAGGAGTTTAGAGAGTCTATTTGATCTGCAATCATGTAGAATCTTCCTCTAGGTGGGGCTAACTTGGACGAATAATGACTAGATGCTGTCAAAGCAGATAGAGCAAAGTAGGAGGAGATTAATTCCAAGGCAGATGTGAAGGTAGTTGGAGGAGATAGGAAAGCCAAGTTCTTCCACATGACAGCGAACACATAAAAGTGAGAAAGGCAAGACTGTGACTTATAGTAGTAACAACATCCCATTCTTTGAAACACCATGAATGGCATAATAGTAGTAACATTCCATGCTGGATAGGTTGGAACTTAATGTTCTACAATAGGAAATGATAGCATGGCTGGAGAGTGAGTTTGATTAGGAGGAAACCAAGAGTGCGGTATCCAGACTGGGGGAGATAGAGGAGATGTACTAGAGATGCTGGGAGGTGGTTAAGGAGATGGAGGTATTTTTGAAGAATTTACACCACTGCTAGGATTAATAGAAAGTTGAGAACATATCACACAACCTTCCATTGTGTACCTATTGATGTATGATGCATGTCTCAAAGCCTCTCAACATAGAAACAGGGGGATTCTTTGTACCAAAAAAGGAGGAGTAGATGTCATTTTTAACTTTTAAAAGTCTAGAATTATTAGTCAAGTAAAAAAATAAAATACAATAAAAGACCATTAGCAAAGTATCATCCGAGACCGCAAGAGGTGATGGGACCCATGCTACCTCGACTTCAGAGCGCTTTTAACCCTCTTCCACCATGCAGACATACCTTCACATTCAAATGGTGACAAAATTGGTTGAAAAGTGAAAGATATAGATGAGAAATTAAGTATGTAAGTTCTTAAATTGCAGGCATAAGGAGGAGAGGGCCAAGTTTCTTACAAGGTTGGTATGGAGAGGACATTCTCTGCAAGCCCTTTTTCACATAATGTGTGTGCCATACAAAAATTGGTCGAAGGAAGAGGGACAGGATCATGGCTATGCTTGGATTATATCATTTGCATGCAGCTTTTAGATGATACTTAAGGTGTCTTGCGATAAATACTTCAGATGTTTAGTCTTTTATTTATGATTAGATGCCATGAGCTAGTATTGACGCAAATGGTGGATCAAGAGAAGGCATGAGTGATGACTGCGGCAAAGGGATGGGACTCGAATATACTCATCCCCAGAAGAAAAGAAATTAAAAAAACATAAACGGCAATAAAAAAAAATTATCAAAAAAAAGGGGAACCAAATGAGGTACCCAAGCAAAAGAAAAGAACAAAGATGCCAGTCGACAAGCCAACGTAAGGCATTCGCGTCACAAATTTAACACCTGGTGCTGCTGAGAAATATATAACCGCTAAGATGAAAAAGATTGGTCTGACCACAACCATGGGAAACTAAATGACCAATGGACCCTACAATAGTTGACAACTTCAGACAATTTCCCAATATCAATTTATTTTAGATAATGCAACAACATGTCCTATTTGTCGAGGGCCATAGAAAGGTCATCTGCAAATCAGGGAAAATACACTCAAAATATGGCAGGAGTATGCATCCATTCATATTTCTGAAGTGTGATTATTATTTTGTTACAAACATAAACAAATGAAGTTCTAATGATAAATTTGCAAAAATAACCCTTGGCAAGATACCGAATCATTCCATAGCTTATGTTGCGCGATACCTGATAAAAAGATACATTGGTGACATCATTTTCCATCTCAATATTTTTTAAAAAAGCTTTAAACGAGCTACATTTTCCTTAGTTACCATCAAGAGATCTTTTCTATCTTTCTTTATTTTATTAGTGATGAAGGCATTTTTGTATCACTTCCAATTAGTTCTAGGGAGCTATCTTGCCCTCATTCTAACAGGAACTACTGATATTCATGCATCAGTGTTAGTATTCATAAAATTTGTTCATTTTCAAGGTCTCTAAGTCAAACTTCATCTAGGAGTGAACATTGGCCCCGGATTTTCAAAGGATAAGAAGAGTGCTCAATTAATAGCCTATTGCAATATGATATAAAGCCCCTCACCATCATTGTCGAAGATAAAAACTCCGCCCTTGATCTAACCTTTGAGCACCATCTGCATTGTAAGTCCTCTTTTTTTAAGGTAAATGCCTCGTGAATCTTCAAGGAGACTAAAAAAATTCCAAAACTTAGTAGAGCACCAGCATTTGAGATAGAAATACCTGTACTCAAAACCTTCAAATGAATACACACCAACAAGTCGATTTTGTTTTTTTGTTTTTTTTGTTTAATAAAAAACTAGCAAGCTGATTGATTGTTTAAAAGTTTCAAATACCACAACTAATCTTAAAGATCAAAGTATGACTTTAAGAAAATGTCTCAAAAAGGCATCACAATCCAACAACAAACCAAGAATAACATTAGTCCACCAATATAGTCCAAAAGTGTTAATATCACCACCAAGTAAAACCCAACAAAAATCAGCCACTAGTTCAATAATCACAAATACCTGCAATTCTTCTCAAAGTGATCAAATATAAGGCAAGGACATTGTGTAAATAACTTAAATCATGCATTATGAAGCAACGTTCAAAAAACAAGGCTCGGACTCGAGAATTAGCAGGGTCCTGAGTCCAAATTTTCCAACTCGATCGAGTCTGTATAGGTTACAACATCAAAACATAGGAACCGGCTGAGTTTAGCCAGGTCCCACGTCCGAGCCACTCAGCAACTTACCTGAGTTTTAGAACATTACTCTAGAGACTACCACATTAAGGCCACACAATAATTTTCAAGGGTAATAAGAAACAATTTTTCTCTCTTCATCCATCTACAAGTAAATAAATAAATCAATAAATAAAATGAGAAACAAAATCCAATTCCATGAATCACCCAAAAAATATAATAATAACGAAACTCAATAACTGAAGCCATTAATGGAGTAAAAAAGAAGCAACACACCTCGTAGCAAGCAGTGTACCATCATGCGAAAAACCACAACCAGAGAGAGGCCTATCATCCCCAATCTCACTACACTGAAGTGTCAAGCCCGACGCATATTCCAATGCATAGTTCAGCTCTCCATCCTCATCTTCATCGGGATCCCCTCTCCTCCTCCTCGCTCTCTCTAACCTAGAAGAAGCCCTAGAGAATGAAAACTTCGAAATATCCAACCTCACATCAACCAAGTCCTTACTACCCTCTGTGTAAAAAGGGTACGAAGCCATGGGTTCTTCATCTTCTCTCTCCTTCTCAGCCATTTCCTGCTCTTCATGGGCCTTCATTAGGGTTTCTAGGTGGCCCTCCGCATCAAGTTTGGCCATTATGGATCGCAATCGATCCCTTCGCTCCATTTCTCTCTCTCCGAATAGGGTAATGGGTTCATTCAGGAGGCGAAGACGAGCTCGAACAGCTGAGTCATTAGTGGGAATGGCTAGGGCTTGAGCTCTGCGTTTTAGGAGGAGGTCTTGGATGGCTTGGTCATGTCGCTCCTTGGCCTTTCGGCTTTGCTCTGAGATTTCATATTCAAGTGTAGGGTCTGGGGGTTGGGCTGGGCCATTACGGTCTGGGCTGGAGCTTGGGCTAGAAGAGGATGGGCTCGCTGGTTCAGGATCAGGCTGAAGGGTCTCAGAGTCCATGGTTGCGCTGTCGGGGGGAAGGGGGAGAGAGAGAGTGAGAGAGAGAGAGAGAGAGAGAAATGGAGGTAGAAAGCGTGCTTGATTGCAGGAAGGTAAACGTTTCCTGTAAACTAGAGATTAATCATACAAACAATCAAGGGATTTTGGCAATGAAACTCCAAAATATTTCAACAAATATGATTATCAAAAGATTGATATGATGACTTCATCCAACATTAATTCCTTGCCAAATAACTACTCCAAACTATCCTCCTATTAAACAAAAAATAACAACTACTAACTGAAAAAAGCTTAATAAAACTATAAGATAAGAAATATCTGAAAATTCTTCCATTAAAATACATTCGAAAAAATAAACTATAGACTACATCTTCATATCAAAGCTAAAACCCTTCAAAAAAAAAAAAGTGACCCACTAAACAAAGACCTTTATATTACAGCATCTATTAGGCATTTTATCAAACAAGTCTTGTTCGTGATTAGGAAGACTATGTAATCCGCACTCGCATAATTCAAACCATGAACCAAATGCAGATTATCAAACCATGGAAACGACAAAAACCACAGATTAAAGCCATCTATATCCAGCTCAAACAATCAAACAAATACAAAACATAATGTTCAGGCTCCTGTGAATCAATGTCCGTAAACTTCATTCAATAATCCAAAATTCTCGAAATAATAAGGACGAAAATATAAGAAAATCTCACTACTTGAGAAACAATGTCGCAGAAAACCTCCAAACTCGCCACTTTTGTCACAAATAAATCTCATTGCATGAGAAACGGTGTCACACAAATCAGAGAGCCCATTATAGTTCATGGAGAAAGATTCAAGGATGAAACCTACATGATTATTAGATACTCCAAAAAACACTGAACTCTAGATGGCATAGGGCACATATGGATCAACTAACTAGTATTAGGGTCTTTGAGCTGATAAGAGCTCACCTTACTAGTTCGGAATGAAACTTGAGAAGACAGGGCGAGCCTTGGTTGAGATTCGATGGGAGAGAGCGCCTCGGTTGAGCTTTAATGCTAAAGAGATTAGGGGGAGAGAGAGGGACCAAGAAATAAAGCAGAGAGACGAGGGAAGAGGGAGGAGCAGAGTGAAAGAGAGAAGAACGGTAGAGATGGATTTACAAGAGGAGCGAGGGAGGGAGAAATTTTCGGGGAAGAGAGAATACCTGTGTAATGTTTGCCTGCTGCACTCCTGCAGAGAGAAAGAGGGGATTTCAGGAGGGGAGAGAGGAAGAGGGAGAGATTTTCAGGAGGAGAGAGAAAGTGGTATTTTCTCGAGGGCTCGCTAGGGCAACTGATATAGGGGCGGGGGGCGCCTAAACTTTTCGAAAGTTTGGCTTCCGTGGGTTCTGACTTACGGAAGTCGAACTTTCCCATCTTGGACGTATTTCCCTTCACTCACTGCACCACTTTCGCGTGCGGAAGGGAACGTTTGGCTCCAGAAGAAGTCAAATTTGTTCTGCCAAACAAAACACCTAGCCAGAGACACAACCAAAGCGGGAGACTTGAGCCCCTCGTTATTATTTTTCGACAAATGGGAACCTATTGCAAAAGGGCAAACTTTATATAGAGCCGAGGCGCTCAACGATCGAAGTAGATCCTACCTCTACTATAGCTTCCTTCGTTTTGATGCTTAAATATCTTCAAATTGATCACCTCAACATCAGCATGCACGGATATTAAAAAAAAAAAAAATGCATTTTAAATTTTCAAAATAACGTATATCGTAACGGACCATCTATTTTCAAGTTTTTATAGGTATGCTCGATCTACACTATTTTTTAAGCTTCCAATTTAATAACTAAGGATGAAAATATATTTTGAGGCTATCACAAAGATTTTTAGTATTAAAACTATATTTCTCGATATTATTTCAAGGTAGGCTTTACTTTGATTGTTTAGGGCCTCGACTCTATACAAACCCCACCCATTCGAAAAAGCTTATGATGAGGTGCGCCGGTAAACAATAGGCGCATTAAAAAATTTGCTAGAAAAACGTTTTATTGTTCAAAAATCCTCGCTAGTTTGGATGTCAAATAAAAATAAATTGTTATCTAATAAAAAATACAGTTTTTCAAATACGAATTGCAAAAAATTCGAAATCTTTTTCTTTTCAAAACGTTTGGCTATTAAAGTTTATTTTTCTCTTTGCGATTCTCTCCCTCAACAAGAAGGGGATAACTACGCAATTAACGCTCCCTCTCATCTTGATGCGTGTTTCTCCCTCTAACCGTGATGCAATCACAAATTCTCGAGCAAACCATAATGGTGAATTAAAGATTACATCGCTTCCCTCTTCTTTTCTCCCCTTTAACAATAGACCCAAGCTCATGTTATTATTGTTCTTCTTCTCTCATCTTCAGGTTGATGTAGTTTAGAGAGAGACAGTGGATTTGGGGTTTATGAAGTAGAAAGAGAGAGAGTAGATTTGGGATTTCTGAAGTTTCACGGTGTGAGTTGTTGGGTCAGAAGGAGAGAGCAATAAAAAAAAATTTAAGTCTGACTTTAATTTTTTTTTTTTAATAACTTTTGCCTTGAGACTGTAGAATTTCTTATTTCAATCTAAAATCTAAAACGCTAGTAAAATCTTGTGGTTGTCCAAACGATAAATCCATGTCAAATGATTTTTGGATTGCAATCTAAAAACTATTGCAATTTTGGGTACATCCAAATTAGCACTATCATTTATTTGGATTTCAAAATACATGGACAAGAGAGAAAATAGATTTCAAGTCTAAAAAATAGTGCATTTTGTAATACATTTTTTGAAACATCAATTATCTAGATTTCTGAGTGTCCATAGATTTGTTCAATAAACACTATTTTTAAAATTTTAAATTTTACAATTATAAATGAAAATAAATTTTTAGACCATTACAATATTTGTACTACTGAAGCAGTATCTTTTGACACTATTTGGAGTTGTACTTTACTTTGATTCTTTAGAGCCTCAACGTTATTTTAGAACAATCGTTTTAGCGTCGAGCATGGTAAAAATTAAAGAAAAAAATAGAGAAAAAGAATGAAAAAATAAAGGTCCGGTCAGGAAACTGGGCCGGCCGGGCTCTAAGCGGCATTTATAAAATGTGAAGAGAATCTTGATTCGAATCATAATAACATTAGAAACAAAATCTTCTCCAGACCTTCAGGCCATGCAATGGTGATCTAATACTGAACCAGTCAAAGGTATCATAGCATAGTTCGCAAAATGTTTAAAAAGAGCTTTTTTCATAATACGATTTAAATCCAGCCAAAAAAGCGCTTTTTTTTTTTACCTATCATTTTTTTGAAAGATTTTTTTTTTCTTGTTTTGTATATTACAGCCATTGCTACTTTCATGCTTTTGAAAAAAAAAATTTATTTTAAAAAAACCTAAAATATAAATTTGTATCCCTACTATATTCTTCAAAACCACAGTTGCTTATTGAAGGTATGAATTTTTTTTCCCTTTTTTTTAAAAACTTAAACAAATACATGCAGATTTCAGTGTTAATATGGAAAATCATTGTGTAAATGAAATATTGTTTATAGCAAATCATTTTGTAAAGTAAATCATTGCGTAAAGAAAATCTTATACATGCAAATTTCTGCGATTATTTGTGATAATTGTTTTTATGGAAATACTGTTTATGGCACAAATTAGAGCTCAAAACATAGTCTTTTACTAATGAATGAGAAGCAAAGAGCATGACGACATGACAAAGTAATCAATATTTTGCTTTTGATTATGTGAAAACAAAGATAAACAATATAGTGTAAATTGTAAACTTACAAGAGCAAGCAATTGTACATATAGAATCCTTAGCTCTGCATGTTGTTTCCCCAATAAAATAGAAAACCATATTCGTTTTCTCTCTCTAACAATCAATTAAGGTCTCTTGACAAATCAGTATAGTTAGGGCTTTCTCTGAAACAACATCCCAAATCAGAGAGAAAATCCCTTTTCAAACTATCCCAAATCTGTTGAAAAACTTGAGGGGAGAGATGGATCCACTCCTAGGATTAAGGGCAGTGTCATGAGACTATTGATCGCAAAGATCAAGCTTTTACCAAAACTGTGAGAACTCTATAAACTTCTGTGTACCTCTCCATGGCCATGAAACCCTTCTCAAAGAGGTAAAGAGGGATGGATGGGATTGTTCTCCAACGTTCGGCTTCCTCTTAAAATCTCTGATAAAATATGGTCATGTAATCCTAGGAAGTGGGTGGTTACTTTCTAGCATTTAGATAACCGCACTTTCCCCCTCTACGAAGCCTCATTTTTAGTGATAAACATTAAATTATAAGAGAGAGAAATATTGTACGTTTAAAGGCCCCATGGCTACACACATGTACCAACATCTCCCATTTACCTATGAGGGCTATATATATTGAAATATCATAAAGCACTTATCACTGAATGAATTTAACATCTATGTGCATATTTTTGTCTTGAGGCCTTCACGCAAGTGCGGTTATACGTCTCATAAAAAAAAATATCCAAAGTAATATCATGATTTTTCACACTAATACGGTTTTTTCTCTCATGACCAAGACATCAAAAAATATCTCATTTGGGAATTCCTGACTTAAATATTTATAAGTCCCATCAAAACTACATGCTTTGATAATATTTACTCAATCCATTTGTTAAAGGGTCTGCAATCATATCTAAAGATGGCAAATAACTCACAGTTATTTCAGTCTTGCCAATAATATCATAAATATGATGATAATCAATTTCAATGTGCTTACCTTTGGAACTATAAGCTCCATTTCTAATTCATGAAATAACAGTCTGATTATCACAAAAAATTTTAACAGGTCCGTCGGTTATATCCAGCTTCAAATCATTTATGAAGTTTTTAATCCAGACGGCATAAGTTGCAGCAATGCTACAAGCAATATACTCCGCTTCCATAGTACCGAGCTACACAACCTTGTTTCTTATCAGACTAAGAAACACATCCACCTCCAAAGAAGAATACAATTCTTGAGGTTGATTTTCTATCATCTGGGTCTCCTGCAAAGTCTGCATCAGAGTACCCAGTAACCTCTAAGTTCTCAGCTTTGAAGCACAACTTGTAATTTTTAGTTTTCTAAATATATCTGAGTATCCTTTTACAGCTTGCCAATGAGCCATTCCAAGATTATTATGAAATCTAGTTATAAGACCATATGTATGACTCAAATCAGGTTTTGTACACAATATGATATAATTTATGTATCCTACAACTTGAACATATGAGATTCTTTCCATTTCAGTTTTGTCACTATCATTTAATAGACACGTTTTCTTTGATAATTTCAAGCCTTTACAAATAAGTGTATCTATGGGTTTGCAATTTCCCATCATAAATATTTTTAAAACATTTTTTAAATAAATTTCTTGAGATAAAACATAGAAGTCTTGAACTTCTATCTCTTGTTATCTTAATGCCCAATACATATGAGGCGTCTCCCAAATCTTTCATCTCAAAATGAGAACTTAGCCATGATTTGGTATGGTTAGTCATGCCAATATCATTACCGGCAATCAAAATATCATCCATATATAGTGACAATATAACAAAATTGCTCTCACTATTCCAGACATACACAATGGTATAACCTATTGGTTATATAATCAATTTCAGTGATCGGATTATGAAAAGTAAAGTATCATTGCCTAGAAGACTGTTTTAGACCATATAAAGATTTCTTAAGTTTATATATTTTGTCTTCTTGGCCTTTAATTACATATCTTTATGGTTGTTTCATGTATATATCTTCTTTTAATTCTCTATTTAAGAAAGTTGTTTTGACATCCATCTGAAATAATTATAGATCATAATATGCAACTAATGCAAGGATGATCCTAATAGATGAAAATTTGGCGACTGGAGAATAAGTTTATACATAATCTATGCCCTCTCTTTAGGTAAATCCTTTAGCTACCAACCTAGCTTTATATTTATCAATGGATCCATTTGCATTAAGCTTTTTCATTATGACCCATTTGCAACCGATGACTTGTTTATCTTTAGGGAGGTCAACCAACTCCCATACTTGATTTTGTTTAATAGAATCAAGTTTATCATCCATGGCTTCAATCCACTTAGCTGAGTCATGTGAGCTAATAGCTTCATTATAGCTTCAAAGTTCATATATTGTATCTTCACTCATTGAAGAGTAATTATCTTCATTCATAAATACATAAAATTATTCTAAAGTCGTAGGTGAGGCTTTAGTTCTTTTAGGCCTATATGGTATACTTGATTCAATTGAATCATTCTCACCAAATGTAGAGGGAGTCTGAGCAACATGGTCTTCCCGACCCTTATCTTTATCAATTTTATATAAGTCAATAGGCTTATTTAAAATATTTTCATCATCTATATTTTATAATAAATGAGCATCATGACTCTCTATTAATGATCTAGTATCATGGTTATAAAATCTATACCCTTTAGAATTTTCTAAATAGCCTATAAAAGAGTATTTTATAGTTTTACTTTATAATTTATCTCAATTTTGTGGTGGTATAAGCACATGTGCCCAAAACCCCAAACTTTCAAGATAATAAGGTCATGTTTCCTATCGGTCTATAATTCATATGGGGTCAAGTCTATAGATTTAGTTGAAACACGATTAATGATATATATTGCCGTGATGAGAGACTCACCCTACAAATAAAGTGATAAATTAGAATGGCTCATTATGAACATAACCATGTCCATTAGAGTTCTATTTATTCTTTCTGTTGCATCATTTGTTGTGGTGTATATGACATAGTTGTTTGGTGAATTATACCATGCTCCTTACAAAATTCAGAAAATAAGGCGGAGCAATATTCACCTCCCCTATCTGTTCAAAGAATTTAATAAGTCTACCTAACTGATTTTCTACCTCAGTTTTATATTCTTTAAATGTTTCTAATGCAATAGATTTCTTACTAATTAGGTATACATATCCATAACATGAATAATCGTCTATAAATGTTATGAACTATTACACACCTCTATGTGTTTTCATATTTAATGGGCCACATATATCAGAGTGAACAATACTAATTAGTTCACTATACCTTTTCCCTTTAGAGAAAGGCTTCTTAGTTAATTTACCATAAATATATTGCTCGCATGTTTTGAACACAATTTCTTCTAAATTGGGGAGTAAGCATCTTTCAACCATTTGATTAAGTAAGCCTCTTTTAACCATTTGATTCATTTTGTCTTCATTTATATGTCATAATCTTAAGTGCCATAAATATGGATCATCCATACACATAAAAGCATCAAAAGAAGCATCAATATAACCAGAAAATGATGAACTTTAATTAATATTCAGTCGATACAAATTATCAACTTTAATACCGTACACCAAAGCTCTAGAATGTTTTCTAATGGTAACCCGACCAGACCTGAACCTTATTTCATAACCCTTGTCATCTAGCATTGGGACAGAAATCAAATTGCGCCTTATATTGGGCGCATACAATGTATCAGTCAATAAGAGATTTGTTCTTCCTGGTAAACACAGCTCGAAAGTACTAACACCTAATACATCGCAGTAGGTGTCATTTCCCATATAAATCCGTTGGTTACCAGCTGCAATCTCTTTCAATTCTATGAATCCATCCTTGGTCATCGAGACATGTCGAGTGGAGGTTGAGTCGACCCACCAATTTCTCAGGTCATGATCGGCAACTATTGATTCTAGGGCTACGCAGATCAAGTAATTCTCTTATTTTGATTATTTCGAACACTATTGTTATTTTGGTTCCTATTTTTATTTTTCAGCTTAGAACAATTAAACTTGATGTGCCCAATTTTTTTACATTAAAAACATGTCTTCTAAACCTTCTTTTTTTGATTTTAAAAATTTCTCATCATTCCCTTATACCTATTATTTTTCTGATAATTGAAAGGTTTTTTGAGAATCTGAGAAGATTAACTTTGGGCAAAATGGAGCTCATTTGACTTCTTCATCATTCTTCTCTCAGCTTCAATACTAAGATGCATGGGAAGATTTAACATGGTTATCCCTTGTGCAGCTTGGTTCAATGCAATTACAATAGACTCCCAAGATGGAGGGAGACTGTTAAGGATAATAGACACTTGCATGCAATCGAGGATTGGATTCTTAGTTCCAGCAAGGTCCTTTGCGAGCACTGTCATTTTATTAACATGCTCGGTCACTGAGTCCGTTTCTTTCATTATGCAATAATTGTATTTTTCTAACAACAATTGTACATAGGTCTCATAAGTGGTCCCATACTTTTCAAATAGGGCACCTATCATATTTTGAGTTGTGGCGTAATCCTCAAAAACTCTAATTAAATCATCTTCCATAAAGCTCAACATAGTAGTCCTAGCTACTTTGTCATCTTCTAACCATTTTTCAAGTCGCCTTCTGGCTTGACTATTGACAATAAGCTCTAAAACTGGTGGTTCTGTTTCTAAGACATAATCTACCCTATTTTGAAAAAGAATATATCCAATTTTTCTTTTCCACATAGAAAAATTAGTCTATTTGAGTTTTTCAAGTTTGGATAATTTTGACATGACTAGCCTAAATGTCATTTTAAATTTTTAGATAATACATAAAGTTCAAAAATAAAATAAAATTAACTGTGTTTAAGAAAGGGTTTTCTGCTAGTTAACTCAATAGGTTTGCCGACTCTCAGTGAGCCGCAACTTCAAATAAATTTGTTTTCTCGAACAATTTATGTTCGCACTGCTGTAGGTTATGAGTCTACCACGCTTCCACAACCTGCTCTGATACCAATGTTGAAAAACTTGAGGGAAGAGATGGACTCACTCTTAGGATTAGAAGTAGTGTCGTGAGACTATCGATCGCAAATATCAGGCTTTTACTAGAACTGTGAGAACTCTGTAAATTTCTGTGTACCTCTCCATGGCCATGAAACCCTTATTAAAGAGAGATGGAGTCCTTCAATGTTCGGCTTCTTCCTAAAATCTCTAAGAAAACGTAGCCATACAATCCTAGGAAGTGGGTGTTACTTTTTAGCCGTTAGATAACGACACTTTATCTCTCTACGAAGCTTCCTTTTTTTAATAATAAGCATTAAATTATAAGAGAAAGAAATATTGATCGTTTAAGGGCCCCATGGCCACACACGTATCAACATGCATCCCATCTTCCTTTTCTCTTTCTAAAAATCAGTTAAGGCCTTTTCCATTATGGTTTGTGATGCCCATCACCTCGTCCTTCTCTCTCTATAAACCCTGGCTATGAGCGCAGCCCTATTTTCGTCTCTTCCTTCTTCCTCCTCTCTAAACCGTAACGTTCTCTCTCTCTTCCTACATCCTCCTCTCTCTAAACCATAAACACAGAGCTGTGAAACCCAAGTTTCTACGGGCCGCTTTTCATTTAAAGAAATTCATAAAACTTTAACTATAGTTATGGTGTGACCAGAGTCACCGTACTATAGTCTAAAAAAAGGAAAAGTTTATATAGAGTCGAGGTTCTAAACAATCAAATTTGAGCCTACCTCCAAATTTTCATTAGAAAAGGTTGTTTTGATACCCAAATATCGTTAAATTGATCATTTCGACATCAAGGTGCATGGACATGAGAAAAAAAATGGATTGCAAATTTTGAAAATAATGTATTTTGTAACACATTTTTGGACCGTCAATTTTCAAGATATCATAGATATGTCGATCTGTTCTATATTTGAAGCTTTGAACTTCATAAGTAGATATGAAAATATATTTTAAAGCTATCACAGATATTTTCAATATTGAAACCACATTTTTTGGTGCTATTTGGAGGTAAGCTCTAATTTGATTGTTTAGAGCCTAGGTTATATACAAACCAAACCCAAACAAAAATGGTGTATTTTTTTTTCTGTACCCATGAAGATGTTTAAGTATTTAGTGAATAAATTTATAGAGCATATTTGTTTTTGGTATGTAATGGGTAGATTTATATGGTACAAATTTGTTTGTATATACTAGTTAGTTATGTATTTAATATGGAAAAAGTTTATATAAGGTTGCAACCTTAAAATGTACAATTACAGATGCACCTAAAAAATCATCAGAGATTGTTGAAAAACCTTCTAATTGATCATCTCGAAATCAAGATGTATGAATATGAAAGGAAAAAAAAAAAAAGATTTTGAGTCCCATAAATAATGCATCTTGCAACATATTATGTAGACAATCCATTTTCAAGATTTTCATATATTTATAGATCTACTTGATTTTGACCTTTTTTTAGTTTAAAATTTTATAATTTTGTATGAAAATAGATTTTCAAATAATCCTATGAAGTTTTTACACCAAAATTATATTTTATGATAAAATTTGGAGGTGCGTCTTAATTGGATTGTTTATGGTCGCAACCTTATAGAAACCGCACCCATTTAATATTGGATGATTGCATCAGAGTCACGAGGTATCTAAATTAATTGTCTTAATTATATTAGTCTAGTAAAGTTTTTATAGATAAATTAGTTATTGATGGCTTTGATATAATTTTTATTTTTTAGAATTTCAAAATTTATAATGTTATAAATTTATTCGATTTTTTTAGTCTAATCCGATATATTAACGATATCTTCATATGAAGTATTTTTGCCGATCTGTATTTTTTATCCGATTTTTTCATCCAACTTTTTAAAATAAAAACGATTTGTTTCTGATTTTAAGGTGAGCCGATTTATTGATAGCCCCTGACTTGCTAACTATGGATCAGAGTGAAAGAACCATTCAAACATGATCAAAGCATAGTTAGCAAGTCGGGGAATAATAACATATAGATTGGAAATAAATCGGTTTTGTTTCAAAAAGTCGGAGGGATAAATCAAGTAAAAAATAAGGATCGCCAAAAAAATAAGGTAAGTTATCTAATCACGAATATTTAGGATTTAGTTCAAAAAAATGTAATGAAAAAATCGGATATGTAAATCTAACAAAATATAGGATGATTTGCAACTATTGTATAGATATATTAAAGCCATTAAACAATAATTTTATAGTTTTATTAGTGCCATTAGAGTAATACTTTGACAAGTTTTTTTGTTAAAATTTTCAATAACTCCAACAACAATACTTACTAAGTTGTCACAACATAAAACACATAAGAGCATAAAATGAAATAACAACAATACTAAAGACAAGAACTGTGAACCAAAGTATATGATTATTTTTCAAAGAAAAATAAAAAAATGGCCCCTAGGAAAACAGTGATTTCATGCAACGGTTATATCATAGTATAATGCAATCATACTTTTAGAAAACCAATGTTTGTGGTATTTGTATGACCCAAAATTTTGCACACACACTCTCTTCATCTCAATAATCAATCCTCCAAAAAAAAAAAATCAATTTGAACCCAAGATGTGGTCAAAATTAGTTCCTTTCAACAACAAATCTAGGCCACTCATTTGGTGAATTTCAAGATCTTAGTCGTTACAAACTCAAAATCATTTTTTTTTTTAACATTATTATTAACACTATTCATCTAATGTTAATAAAGCCATCTAAAAAGATGGAAAATAAATAATCCTTATAAAGCCTAAATCTAAGCATCTTATCAAAATTGACGGTCTATGTTAATTGGGCTAAAAAAATACTTTCTAAGTTGTATTTTCAATTTCTTTTTTTGTGATTGTTCACTAAAGAGTGTATATTTCAAAATTTGGATCAAACAAATGACCCTAAAATGATTTTTGAAGATTGTTGCATTGTACTATGATACAACAGCATAAAATCATTGCCCAATATGGGACAGCAATTAATTAAAAGAAAGCGCAAAGACCCAAATATGTAAAATAGTGGTGCATCCAAAATGCTATTTTGTAACCAATTAAATAAAAACTAAAAAATAAGATATGAAATTAATCAAACTTTTGTATGCATTAAAAAAAAACAAATAAAATGCTTAAGTAAATTTGAATCTATCTCTAGCTAACCAAATCTTTATTATCATTGAATCTCTCTCTTGCTCGTTATAAAATCCTGGAATCTCTCTCTTGCTCGTTATAAAATGTAGGTTTTAAAGAGGTTTTTTTTTTTCATTGGGTTACTCTTCCTCTAAGACTACCTATTATTTTGAGATACGATTGTTTTGATTACTTTTTGTGGAATATATTGATTGTTGTGTTTGTCCATTTTTCAAAAAGAACTCATTGGGGAGATTTTTTATAGAACTTTTTGTTAAATCAAGATTTTTAGCCCACTGTTAATGAGCTTATCTTTAAACCAAAATCTTAAAAGTTATTTTCAAAAAAGATAAAATACGGATTTAAATCACTCTATTTAAAAAAGTAATTTTTTAAAGATCTTTTGAAAAACTCGGAGTTCTAAACTGATTCCAAAAAATTAGTGATTTTTTTTTTAAAAAATCGGAGAGTGATGAAAAAATCGGTGATTCATGTTTTAAATGGATACTTGCTAACTATGGATCAAAGTGAAATTATCTAAGGAACACTCATCAATTGAGAAGACTATCCCAAATTGGTAAACGTGATTTTTGACATGAATTTGGGGCATCGAATATTATGAATCAAATAAATCATATTATCAAAATTTTAGGGCATAAAAAAAGAAGAAAAGCTCTAAATTTTTTTAAAGCAGATTTACATTAGGGAAAAATAAGTACAGATCCAATGTTTACAGAGAGGGAGAGGATGAGAGAGGTTGCTCTTGCTCTTTTGGTCGCACAGGCTGAGATAGAGAGAACAGAGAGAGCGCTTTTTGAATGCACTAAATATATGCCTTAAAAGAATGAATGTAAATAATAATTATTAGATAGTCAGTCTAAGAGTATAGAAACTCAAGATCTTTTTTAAAAATAATTATATCGTGATACCAAAATTCGCGACACAAAATCTTCCTAGGCTGCTTTTTAGCTAATAGAGTAATTGTACAGTATGATCCCGTAGAAGTATGCTATGATATATACTCCGGCGGGTACATAACTCCCTCGTATAGGGCATTTACCAACTGTTCGAGCCCAAGGGTCTTCCCTGCATCCACGGAGTACATCTCTCTCGCAAAGACTTGGGGTATTGGGCACTCAACTCGATCAGTGAGAACCAGCAGAATGCAGCAGGTATTCAGGGAATTAACAGTCCAATTCTTTCTCATGTCGCCTCTTGATTTATTTATGCGTTCCTTTCTCTCCCTTCCTCGTATTCGAAGTCATTGATTGATTTGGTTCTCTCTCTCTCTAAAGGGTGGTGGAGTTGAAAAGGAGGTGACATGGGAGGATCAACAAAATATCAACAAGTTTGGAAGATTAAACAACAGATACCACGAGCTTCAAGATGAGATCAAAGTCTCCAAGGTATTCTTTTTCATCTTTACATTTCCACAAAGTACTTATTTACAGAAATAAGAAATATCTTACGCCAAAAAAAATCAACTCATAGAAATACTTGATAATTTCTAAAATCTAGTTCAGTATTTTATGGATTATAAG
The DNA here is from genome assembly GCF_000471905.2 of Amborella trichopoda. Next base: position 8,530,903 of record NW_006497648.1, on the reverse strand, counting down.
AATATGTTAAATCACATATGATTTGTAGGTTATATTCAGTACCAAAATAAGTTTGAACTCTGTGTTATGCTGAAAAAAATTGATTATGCTGATGTTTTGCATAAATTGGATCAGTGAAAGTGGTATGTATAGCTTTGAAAGCAATATATAGATCAATATGGATTGTAGAGTTTATTCTAGTTAGTTTGAGAGTACATGTTGATTAGCACTCTCTGGGCATGCAATTGGGTATTGTGGTTCACATAACTGTGATTTAACTCCTTTCCTTTTGGATCTGGTGAGTTGGCATTTATTAAATTGGTTTTTACTTTGGACATATTTGATTGTGTAAATTTGGAACGATGATTTGTTTATTGTGATAAATGAGGGAGTATTTGGGGGGAGGTGGTAATTTGTATTTCTGGGAGCTCCAGTCACCCACATTTCACAATATTTAAAGACTCAACATCCTCTCTCCAATCTGCTGAGCTTTCAACTTCCATTGAACTTCCACTGTTGCTATAATATACTTTGAAATGGTTTGCCTTAATGGAAAAAGGGAATGCAATAATGGTTTCTCGATGCTATACCAATCAATAGCATTGGATCTCAGGGTTCAATTTTTTATAGAGGGACGATAAGTTGACATTGTAAGGGCTGCTTATGGAAGCAAATTGGGATTTAATAGCGGTTGATAGATGTCATTCCTTTGAGTTTGATTTCCACTATTTAGGAAATGGATTGAAGCTCTGGAAAATGGGAAAGCAAGTCAGGGTTAGGTTAATGGATGCATATGTGTTACTTTACATTTAATAGAAAGGACATGCAATACTGGCTAGTGTGTAGCCTGTAATGCTAGAATATAGATTGGTTATGAGTTGCAGGTGTTTTATTGGATCCCCTTTGGATTGTGAAGGGTGGTGTATAAGTTAGGTGTTAAGGTTCTCTGGCCAAAAAGGGAAAAAATGTTAGGTGGTGAGGTTATTAGAGAAGAGAGGTGCTTGGAGATGCATGAGAGGAGTGGTGAGGAGATATGGAAGACGACAAGGGAAAGGGGAATTGTCAAGGGTTAGGAGGTGTATCAGGAAGAAAGAAAGTTTTTACATTTTTAGAAGGTAGGTGAGAGAGGAAAGATGTAAATTAGTTTTATAATGGACTATCAAGGCTGCATGGATTGGAAGGTTGGTGGGGTAGAAGAGAGGGGCCTTAGGGCCTTGGGGAAGTTATAAGCTAATCGAAGTGATGAAGTTACAAAGTTTTGAGGGAAGACTCGAAGGCCTGTGGAATTCTGGAGTGACTTGATGAAATCAAGGAACTTGGTTGAAAAGTCGTGTAAAATTCTTTCCCTATATGGTGGTGAAAGATGGAGTGGGCTATATGTAGGGGTGATATGGGAGTTCAATCTAATGGGAAGGGGGTCAAGGGTTGAGCAAGTTTATGGGTATTCTAGAAATGGAATGTATGGCTGTGGTGGATTGAACTAGATGCCGGCAAGCCATGTATTAAGAAGAGAGCAATGGATCAATCATCTTATGTGGAATGGTTGTGTAAGGATGGCAAATTGAGACACTCTGGAAGCTTCAGAATGCTGAGTGTGAAATGGGGTTGGGGAGGGGGGGGCTTCATCAAATGGGAAGAGGGAAGAGGTGAGGTTGATATAACATGGCCACTGTGGGGGAGAATATGATTAGCAGGTCAAACGGTAATGGGAACTTAGTTTCTTCAGGTCTTCAAGTTAACGAGATGGATCGTAGTTATAGGGTTTTCATGTGGATTTGAGAAATAATGGTGTCTTGAATAGACCCAGTTATTCTTGTCAAAATGATATGCAGACCTATGGAGAAGTGAGGCTCAAGGGGCTACGGGGCTCATCCTTCATTCTTGTATTCCTTTGCCAAAGCAATGATGAATTTTAGAATCTTATGACATACCTGAACAACAAATAAATTAAAAAATAAAAAGAAATAGTTTTCCTTCGGCAGATTGTTTTGGACACAAAATTCAAACTTAGGACGTCTGTTGTGGCCTTCATGCCCAACCATTAGATGAATCAGAAAAGGAGTTCTAGCTTCTTGTTAAATTAGAGATGCACTACTTGAGATAAATGATTTTTCCAACAATAACAGCGCCATAGAAGTTAGGGCATGTTCAGCTGCAACACATTAGTCTAAGGTTCAAATCCAGCTTCCCACCAAAAAATAAATTTTTTTCTTTTTTGAGTAATTGAGTACTAAAGGATATTAGGAATATCAAATTTGATTCCTTCATTGCATATAGATAAATAACGAAATGAATGAAACAAATATATTGAGGATGGTACAATGTAGAATTTTTTCCTTTCTTCTGTCATTTAAGTCTAGAAATGTATTAATTATTTTTCAAAGAAAAAGAACTATCAAATTTTCTCTCTTTTCGTGATTCACGGAGAAGAACTAAAGGAACAAATCTAATTTTGTTATGCATATCCATTGCAAAAGAGGTCACATATGAGCCTCGAGGTCACCCAATGTGAAATTCCCTTCAAATGGATAGACCAACGCTTCCTTTTTATTCTTTAATCTATAGAAGTAGTAATAGTGCTCTTAGCAGGCATTACTTCATGTTCTTCATAAATTTCCTTGAAGGCGGTTTTCTTCCAAGGCTGTCTACGTGTGATCCACACAAAGGATATTTGGATACTTAACCATCCTTCTCTTAAATGGCATTGCTATTGAGCATAATGCGTGACTGCTACTCAAATGTCTTCAATTCTTCATTGTGATTGCTCTTACTGACTACCCCCTTTAGATGCCTTTCTTGCTAGCCTACCATAACGTCATACTCATTTTGTTCACTACCACGAATGATTTCCAGCACAATAGAGGCATATACCAAAATTCTCGACAAAAATGAATTTTCAAAATTGAGAGGATGTTAGATGTTTTTCTAGTAGCCTTTGGGTTGAGTCAGTCTGATTCAGAAGTGCTATACCTCTATTAAAAGATTCTCATTAGGCCTCCCACGTATAGTTGTCTCGAAAGTGACACATCTCCAATAAACACAACTATGCTAAATTGCATGATAATGCAAATAAGTTCACAATATTTTGATAAACCGCAATAGGAGATGATAACAAATCATGCCGAACCATTACAGCCTTCATGCTTTGCTTCAGTCTATATAGTTTTTGGTTTTGCTTCCATACAAATCATGTCTTCCCAATATTCTATGAATATCAAAACTGTGCTTCATTACCTGTGTAACAAAACTGTGCTTCATTACCTGTGTAGCATTGTGTGTTTCCCGTCTTCTTGGATGTGTAAAGGAACCAGTTTACATGTTTGTAGCTGACTGGTATGGATGTCATTGTCTCAATTATAAGGTTTTGGGTCCTTATCCCAGTCTCACCTAACAAATTTAAAGTCGGCGACGAAGTTAATGCTGATTAATGAAAAATGTTAAGTTTGTCTCCGTTGGACAAGAATGAAAGTATTGAACTGGATTGGATGTTTGTAGCTAACCAGTGTGGGGGCCTTTGTCTCAATTATCAAGTTTTGGATGCTTATCCCAATCTTATCTGACAAACATAAAATCGGCAACAAAGTTAATCCTTATCAAGGGAAAATGTTAAGTTAGTCCCATTCATACAGGAATCAAAGTTTACATATTATGATTAACAAGTAACATGCAAACAATGATGGGTTTCTTTACATTAATGCCTCTAATATACATACAACTGCGTCGTACATGCAACTTGCTCATGTTTCAATGACAGGTGTGGAGAGACACATATCTGCTCAGGTATTTTTCTTGGGTTCGAGCAATGCCATTCAAATCAAGATTTTTTGACTGAATAGTAGTGACAATGGGAAAGGGAAAGAAGAATGAAGCACTTAAGTCATCCATCCCTTCACATTTAAAATGGGAAATTTTTTTGCTCTATGGTCAATAGTTTTGATTGATGAGACTAGGGGTGGTGTCAACGCAAAGTTAGAACTTTGGAGGGATGCTCTAGAATCTAAGGGTTTTAAAATTAGTTGAACTAAGGCATAATATATGAAATGTAAATTTAATAATAATAGGAGTATAAACGAGGAAATAGTTAAGATTGACGGCCAAGAAAATAAGGGTTTTAAAATTAGTTGAACTAAGACAGAATATATGAAATGTAAATTTAATAATAACAGGAGAATTGAGAGATTGAGGAAGATGTCATACATAAAATTAGAGTTGGATGGGCGAAATGAACATGTGTATCTAGAGTTTTATGTGATCGTCGCTTACCAATGAAATTGAAGGGGAAGTTCTATAGGATATCTGTAAGACTAGACACGCTTTATGGATAAAATGTTGGGCGGTCAAGAAACACCATATCCATAGGATGAGCATTGCTAAGATGAAGATGTTGAGATGGATGAGTGGCAAGACAAGAAACTATAGAATCCAAAATGAATACATCCGAGGGAATTTAGGTGTGGCTTCAATAGGTGATAAGATGAAGGAAAGTAGATTTAGGTGGGCTGGCCATGTGCAGCATACACCTAATATAGTACCGGTTAGGAGGTGCAATTTGGTTCAAGTGGAATGCTTTAAAAGGGCAAAGGGAAGGCCCAAAAGGATATGGATGGAAGTAGTGAAAAAATATATGGTCGTATATGGTCTTACTGAGTTTTTGGCCTTTGATAGAGCAGCATGGCATAACATCCATATAGCCAACCCGAAATAGTTGGGATAAGTTCAGATGATGATGATGATGGTCAATAGGAGGCAAGTTGTCAAAAATTTAATAATATCGACCTAACTCCATATTTTGTTCTCAATGAATGTTATGTTCTTAAAATCAGAAGAACTTGTGTTCTCTATGTTACAAGTGATATATCATTTTCATGCAACAATTTTTTTACATTCTCTTCACTTCTCTTTATCGGCAAAGGTCCTTGTGTTTCACTCTTTAAATTAGGGGAACTTGAAAGACTGGACTTCTTAACAACGACAGATATAGACCTTGTTTGTCCACCAGTGAATTGGTAAAGACAATTTTAAAAAAGAAATCCATATCTGGTTAAAACTTTTTTTTTTTCTTTTTGCTCGAGGATGCAGTATGTAAAAATCTTAGACCAACTTGCCTAAAAGAATAATGTAAAGATCAATGTTCCTTCTTCCTGAACCATGCAGTTTGTTCTCTCTTGGATTTTTCATATTCTGGCTTATTCTTCCTTGCTTTTACATGTGTTGACCTTGTTGCATATTCTAGTATCTAGATATATATGAAAGGGAGAGATTTTTTGTTCAATTTTATTCAAGTGCAAAGTAATATTTGATGTTTTATTGGCAGGAACTGACTGAGAACTTGGAGGATGCAGGCAATGAGTTGATACTCTCAGATGAGGAGGTGGTGAGGTTTCAGATTGGGGAGGTCTTCACCCACATGCCAAGGGAAGAAGTAGAGAGCAAACTGGATGAGATGAAAGAGGAAGCAGCCAAGGAACTGGAGAGACTCGAAGAAGAGAGAGAATCAGTTCTATCACAGATGGCTGAGCTCAAGAAGATCTTATATGGAAAGTTCAATGACTCCATCAATTTGGAGGAGGACTAGAGATCAATTTTGGTGTGCCAGGGCTCCGCCTTTATGTGAAATGTGAAGTACATGCCTTGTTTAATTTGTTTGAGTGGTGCTTTCTAGTTGAGGTATGTCTTTTTCGTAGAAGTTGTTGGGTAGTCTTTTGCCTTTGATATGAATGTGTCTGGATGGGAATTTTTTTGGATAACATATGTTTAGATGGGATTTTACTTGAAATTATGCATTTAATATGGATTCATGGTGCTGAATTCTCTCTTTCTACAATATCGATGTGGGTAATTGTAAGCAGAATTTCTTGATCCATGAGAAACTAAACCCAGCTGAATGCCTGCCTTACTGTTTATTTCCTGAGAAAATTCCAAGCGAATGTCTGACCTCCAGAAATAACTTGAATTTTTTGTCTTTGTTTTTTCACCTCCATCCAAATGGACAACCATTCACTAACTTTATACAATGAGAAAATGACCAAAAACATTTTTCTTGAACCTGGTGGATGGGTTACTTGGATACTTTTGTTTGAGGAGACCATAACCATGTTGCTAGTTACACCATGTCAGGCAGATGTTCTTTGGATCCTCTTTTACTTGTTCCCGAAGTTGATTGTATCTATAATGAATATATAGCATATATTGACCAGCCTATGTTAATAACTCCATGGGCACGGGAACCACTAGTTGTCATATATGACCATGCTTCAAAGCCTGGATCTATGGGGTGTATCTTCCACACTATAGATCCGTGTTGGATCGCTGGATCACCTATCTGGATTAGTTAATTAACCATGATGATTATTTGTAGTTTGACCATTTATATTTTCCCTGAAAGTCAGCATGTCAATTGCATAACTGTTAATCTGGTAATGGGGCAGGGGTCGTAATGGTAGCACTCGAACCCAGTAAAAGGTCTCACGGCCTCCATTCAACACCAACACTTCGAAAAAATTGGTTCTTTCCACAATGTGTAGTGTCATGAAATCCCCATTGTTCTACCTAAAGATAAATAAAATTAACAATCTATGTTGGTAATACTGTAGTGTTGTTAATATGTATATGGACCTTTCTTCATCTTGTTTGGGTTTGGTTATTTTTTCTATGGAGAATTCTTGTGTGATCCATGTGGTCATGACAAGAGCATTGTCCATGAAGTTATTACTGTCTAGCCCATTGGAGGGATTGGTTCCCATCAAACATGTCAGTAGTTCACCTCTATGTACGTCCCTCTGTCACTCCATCACCGTCCAATCCATTTGGTTGGTGGGTCGGTCCAATCCATCACCATCCAATCCACGGGGGGAAAGAGAGTGAGCACTTCTGGGCCAGTGTTAAAATCTTATCGGCTGGGTGAACCGGGACATCTAGAAATGGTGAATCAGACCGATTCTCTAGCATGAGAATCAGTCCAAAAAAGAAAACAAATTGGAAAAAAAAAAGAAAAAAGAAAAAAAATAATTTGTGAGGAACTGGACAATTTCAAGGGAACGATACCAATTCTTGGTTCTGACAAGGAATCAGGTGGGTGGGTTTACTGTAATTCTGGATCCAGTTTGCGGCTGTTTGGACTATGGTTTTCTCAACTCTACTTTGGGCTATTGAAATCTCAGAGAACCATGTAGAAATCTACAATTGGAACTATATCCTATGATACAAGGGATTGGAGAAAATAAACTTAAGCAATCGGGAGTGGAGTTCAAACCCCAAGAACAATATTTTTATACAAACCAAATATCCCTTATTTTATTTATTTTTAACTTATCACTCTATTTTTAGGTTTTAAAGAAAGCTCCAAAACGAATCTGACAATATTGGTTTTGGGAACGGAAACAGAAAGAGCACTACGGGCCAGTGTATCTTCTCGGCTGGGTATTCCACCATCTAGAAATGACGAATCAGACCAATTCTCTAGCATGAGAATCAATCCAAAAAAATAAAACAAAATGAAGAAAAAAGAGCAAAAAAGAAACGAAAAAGAAGAATGTAATTCGTGGGGAATTGGGCAATTTCAAGGGAGTCGTACCAATTCCAGGTTCTAACAAAAAATCAAGTTGGTCTACAATAATTCTTAATCCGGATTGGTCATTCCTGATCCAAATTTCTTGTTTTGTAAATATTGGTTTTTTCAACTCTACTTTGGGCTATTGAAATCTTAAAGAACCATATAAAAATCTACAATTGGAACCATATCCTACGATCCAACGGACTGGGGAAATAAATTTAGCCCCTCGGGAGAGGAGTTCAAACTCCAAGAACAAGTCAAGATCCCAATGCTAGCTACTGGTGAACCGGTAGGTTTGTTTCTCTGTAATTCTCAGGATTATACTACAATGGAGATGCAAGAACTGGAAGGTTTCTAGAGACGTGGAAAATTAGAAAGTATAGTATTAATAGTTGATGGCGGGCCCAACTTATATGAAACTGTGTTGTTTAAATTTTAGCCACAAATAGTATTTACTCTTTTTCAATCCAGTCGCATGGCTTTTTCTAACGTCATTTGTCCATCCATTAATCTTTTTGAATAAATTGGGTAGGATAGGGTTTGATGATCCCTATCCATATATTAATAATGAAACAATGGATCACATCAACAACCAGCCAACTTTCCTGAGTACAACAACCCATTGCCGCGTTTATGTCATTGCCTTAAAATAATGGAAAACCTTTTGGTGGGCGAATAGAGCTTCATCTTAAAAATTTCAGAAAATTGAGGTATTGGAATTGGAAAACCGTCAAATCCATCACCTTGGCCTTGAGTATTATAGTTGTAAAATTAATAATAATAAATATTTCAAACTCTAAAAATAATGTATATTACAACCCATCATCTGGATAGTCAAATTCGCCCTAGAAAAATGTGTTCACATATATGCAAAGTTTGTACAATTTTTTTAGTTTTAAATTTTATAATGAATGCTAAAAATTGATTTTAGAGCCACAATAGAGATTTTCGATGCCAAAATGCTTTTCAGATTGAGGTGAAGCTTTACTTTGTTTTCATGAAGCCTAAGCCTTATAGAATGCATCTTAAAAACAATGAGCAATGATCTAATGCAACTGTTGTAGCATAGTATAATGCAACTGACATTTTTAGAAAAGGTATTTGTGTGATTCCAAATTTTACACACGCACTCTCTTCATCTCAATAACCAATCTTTTAAAAAAAATTCAATTTGAACTCTAGATATGGTCAAAATGAGTCCCCTTCTAAAAACGAATCTTGACCGTTCATTTGTGAATTTCAAGATCTTAGCCTTTATAAATTCAAAATCATTTTTTCTTTTTTTAACATTATTTATCTAATGATAATAAAGCCATCTAAAAAAATTAGAAATGAAACCTTTTAGGACCTAGATCTAAACATCTCACCAAAATAAACGGCCTATGTTAATTAGGCTAAAAATTTACTTTTTAAACTGTGTTTTCAAATTTTTCTTTTTTTCTTAATTGTTCATTGGAATAAAAAAAATGTATGTTTCAAACTTTAGATCAAACAAAAACAAGTGGGTTGTTGCATCATATTACTATACATCGATTGTATGAAATAATTTCTCAAAAATAACATACCGACAAAATCTCATATGGAGTCCCTATTGTAGACCAATTCCACACTTAATCATGTGTGCCGACATACATGCATCAATGCATACATACATGTACCCCTCGCGAAAATATCAAAGTGTAGTATCTCCTCGGAGAATACCTAAGTGTCATATCGCGCTTGCCCTCAGATGGCTTCAGTTGTAATCACGCCTAATAATAACTTATTTTTAGTTTTATAAAATTTAGGCTCTGACCACCAACGTGCAACCAACAAAAAAAAAAAGATATTCTGATAAATTAAAATTATCAAAATTCCCTTATAGGTATTTTGGTTATTTTATGTATTAAAAGTATATATTTATATATATATTTTTTAGATGCACCCAAGTAAAAAAGAGGCATGCACAAATTTCATACTAATATAATTTTAAAAATAAATAATTCTAATCCACTCGATTAAATAGAAAACATTGATAATATGTCGAGAGCTATCCTAACTATCCATTTAAATTAGACAAAAAATAGTGCCAAAAATAATAATTTTCCTGTAACAAGGCTATATAAAAAGGTTTCACTTTCTTTAGCAACGATATACAGGTAAGAAGCTGATTCACGGAGAACAACCACCATTAAATTCATCAACAAAGGTGGCCGAGATCTATATATTCCAAAGTTCCATTTTCAATTCCTACTGCTGAACTACCCAAAAAGCCAAAAGAAATTCCATTTTTCGGGTCCGAGTGGAAGTAATCAAGAACAAACAATGCATAATGATAGATTAGGAACTTTAACCAAAATTCAGCCCCAATAAATGATATTCATTGATACACATTAATACAGGGGTTTAAAAAACGGATCGATAGTCTGGATCAAGCATCTCAAAAACCCATTTGGATCGATGGATCGGCGATCCAAATCGAGAATCGATCGGATTAAGCTGTAAAAAAAATATAAAAAAATTCTTAAAAATTATTATAAATGTTGTTTTTTTGTAATCCAATAAGAAATCGAAGTACTATATTATTAATTTTCATTTTTTTCATCAATATGTGAATATTGAGATACTTTTTCTCTGTATGAACATATTTTAACCATTAAATTACATCACACAAAATAAAAAGTCATAAAACTATCACGGAAGAAGTATATAATCATACATGGACTACAATAAAAAATGATTTTTTTATAAGAACATTTTAGTTTATTTGACAAAAACCTTTCATTTTTTTACAAGAATTGTTTGTCGTATTACATTTTTTTTTTGTTTTTAGCAAAAATATTTTCTTTTGATAAAAAATACTTGTATTATTTTTTTTTTATAAGAACATTTTTTTTTTACAATAACTTTTTATTACTTTTTATTTTTTTGACAAAAATCTTTTATTTTTTTTGACAAAAAAAAGAAATTTGACAAGAAAAATAATTGATAATAACCTTTCTTTTTTTTTTTATAAGGAACTTTTTATTTTATTGATAAGAAAAAACTTTGACAAAAAGCCAAATTGATAAAAAAACCTTTCATTTTTTTGATAAAAAAAAAATTTGACAAAAAGCGAAATTGATAAAAAAACCTTTCATTTTTTTCTTATGACAAAAATACTTGTTGTATTATTATTTTTTTATAAGAACTTTTATTTTTTTTGACAATAACTTTTTATTACTTTTTTTTTGACAAAAAAAAAAGAAATTTTACAAGAAAAATAATTGATATGAACCTTTCATTTTTTTTTATAAGAAAATTTTTATTTTATTGATAAGAAAAAAATTTGACAAAAAACGAAATTGGTAAAAAAACCTTTCATTTTTTTTCTATGAACAAAAATACTTGTTGTATTATTATTTTTTTATAAAACTTTTAGTTTTTTTTGACAATAACTTTTATACTTTTTTTTTGAACAAAAAAAAAGAAATTTTACAAGAAAAATAATTGATATGAACCTTTCATTTTTTTTTATAAGAAAATTTTTATTTTATTGATAAGAAAAAAATTTGACAAAATACGAAATTGGTAAAAAAACCTTTCATTTTTTTTATAAGAAAAAAATTTGACCTCAAATAAATAAAATTGACAAGAAAAATATTTATAAGAAAAAATTTGACCTCAAGAAAATAAAATTGACAAGAAAAATAGTTGAGAAAAGAACCCCCTTTCGTCCCAAGGAAAATGACACCCCCGCCCTCTACATACAAAAAATTATAACCAATACACATGCTACTTAATAGTATTAAAAGCGCAAACAAAATATATAATATACTAATGTTTCAAGTTAATACCTACACATTATCCCTCATCGAAAAGATAGAAAGAAGTTGCAGTGAATAAATACCTTTTTGTAGTTAACGAAAATAACGCGTACGAAGTGAGGAGAGTCACGCGACGAGGTGTACGGACTTTAAGGTATGAAGAAAATTTATAAAAATGCCCATGAATCGAAGAATCAGGAGAATCATGACGTGACATAGCGATTTACGACATGGAATCGCCGGTTCTTCTATAGAACCAAGCAATTTCCGATATTTCACTAAAACTCGATCGGGTATGCCGGCTCCCGAGTCGAATCGGACGACGGCACATGACGATTAACGGCATGGAATCGCCGATTCTTCTCTAGAACCGAACGATTTCCGATATTTCACTGGAATTGGATCGAGTCTGCCGATTCTCGAGTCGAACCGGATTCGACTTGCCGACTTTTGAATCACTGCATTAATAGATTCATCGATATTAACACAGAAATTCTATAATGGATTATGTTCCCTCCATGGCCTTCAACCAGGTGGCATGAAACTGTTGAAGAAATCAACCTTCAAAGTCTGTCCCTCTAAATGTTTTCTATAAAGAAAGCCCATAAAAACATTGTTTCAAATGAAAAAAATGAGACAATATAAGCATCAAGAAATCCCAAGCGATATCCTCTATAAGATCCGATATTTCACTAAAACCGAATCGGGTCTGCCGGCTCCCGAGTCGAATCGGACGACGTCACATGGCGATTTACGACATGAAATTGCCGGTTCTTCTCTAGAACCGGGCGATTTCCGGTATTTCACTGGAACCAGATCGGATCCGCCGATTCCCAAGTCGAACCGGATTCAACTCGCCGACTTTTGAATCACTGCATTAATAGATTCATCGATATTAACACAGAAGTTCTATAATGGATTATGTTCCCTCCATGGCCTTCAACCATGGATTATGTTCCCTCCATGGCCTTCAACCAGGTGGCATGAAGTTTAGACAGTTGAAGAAATCAACCTTCAAAGTCTGTCCCTCTGTAAATGTTTTCTATAAAGAAAGCCCATAAAAACATTGTTTCAAATGAAAAAAATGAGACAATATAAGCATCAATGAAATCCCAAGTGATATCCTCTATAAGACGTGTGAAGCTCATTACAAGGGACAAAATACATAATTGGAGGATCCACACATGAGAAAACCCAATAAAATGTTAAGATAGAGAGAATTCTTGCATGAAAACATCAATGCACATCAATTATGGATCCTTCCAAAACATTTCCACTACCATATATCAATCATTCCATGTGTCAATGCGTACAGATACTAAAACAACAATAATCCATACAACCCAATAGAAAACTGAGATAAAATTACTACATAGAACCAAATATTTCCCTGCTCACAAGTTGATACAAATGTGCACTCGCATTTAAGATCACTCAACTTGTCTCAACAGAGCACAGGAAACTACAATATTACGAACACAAGATAAAAACAAGAGTGCCATTATGAATCAAAATACAACCATTCTTTGTTAATAAGCCACCATTTTGAGCATGCAATCATTCTTTGAACTTTATGAACCCAATCTTGCACTGTACAAATACAACTCTGCCCCACAATTCAACAACATTGCTAAACCAAGATTTCCGTTAAGATCACATTAGTGCCGACAATCCAATCCCAGAAATAAAACAACGCAAAACAGTAAAAGAGAGAACTCCAAAGTGAATACAGAATCAGTTAATGACCATATTATTCCAAGATTAACCAACCAAAACTAACCAAACAATCTCCATACAAAAACCCATTACCGAATTATCAAAATAAGAAAACCCATTACCCCATACAACAGGAATGCGCCATAGGCAAGCCCCCACACCATCCCCCAACAAAGAGGCAGAAGAAGAAGAAAACCAAGACAAAATGAAGAAAAGTCCTTCAAGAAGTAGTTTCAGACGCGGCTCGTGGTGGGTGCATTGGACTTTCAGCAAATGACATCAAGCCGCTGCCTACAGCTTCTTGCTCATCCATGAACAGGTCATCGGTGCCACGAAATGAAGCATGGAGAAGAACAATCACCACCCCAATGAGAATCGAAACCAACACATTCAAAGTGACATGGGTCAATAGAAGGGCTATCAAAGTAACAATCGAGAGCATGGCAAGAACCAAACGGTCATCGAGGGTTCGACCAAATACCATGATGGGCTCATCCCGAAAGAAATAAAGTAAAAACCAGGCAGCAAACATGACCAAGAAGACAATTAAGGACACAGGGTGCCATAAAAGGCTCAAGAAGAGGATTAAGAGAATGACAATTGCATAATTCACTCGGAAATGTGCAAGATTTCTTTTGATACGAACCAGAGCTTCGCCAAAGCTGCGGGGCAAGCCAAAGGCTGAGGGGTTTGCAAGCTCACGCCACTGTGTCCGAGTGGCATACACTGCTTTACCCTTCTCTTTTGCAAGAGAGATGAATTCGATGCCAGATTTTGAGGCTGACGAGACTGTGCCGTAGCTTGTCTCGCCTGTCACCATTGAAGCTGATTGATTAGAAGATAGACAAAGCTTTTAAGTCTCAGAAACCCTAATTGTCTGATCTATGAAACATATAGGAACCTCGAGGCTTTGAAAACCTAGACTCTTGTGGTGAGCCCTGTATGTCTCAGGAACTCTTGTTCAATGATCTCTCTAGTTTCTAAACTGTGTTTCGTCCTGAAATTCAGGAATATCAAATGAATAGAAACCCTGATGTATCAAAACCCTAGCTCTCTGGTTTACAAGCCCTAATTGCCTGATCTCTGTGACGAGCAACAAGAGATACTCGAAAACCCTAGCTCTATGATTATATGCCTTCAAAACCCTCACGCCTGATACCTTCGCTAAACTGAATCAAGAATGGCTAAGAACTCTTGGTTTTTTGTTCCGCAAAAAACTGGGAACAAAGCCCTAAATGCGTCCGGATACAACCTCAGCTATTGAGTTCTTGAAATCAAGATATCTAAGCCCTCTGGCCTCTGTGAGGACCCAGAAACCCTAAATTTCTGATCATCAAAAGTATGAACAACCACTGGATCCTGGTTTTCTCAATTGCTGCAAAACCTACTTAAATCTTCAGAACACTAGCTCTCTGTTCGGGCCCGTTGGAAGTCAAATCCTCTCCGGAAGTCCTAGAAAACAAGTCCCAAAACCCTAACCCTAGTTCTTCTGTTACGGAGATGAGCGCTTGATCCGTCTCATCAGTGGTTCATACCACAGGACTGAAACCGCTGTTACAGGAGGTGAAGCTCCATTTATGCGGCATAAAAAGACTGAAATACCCCTCAATTAATTTTCCCGAAAAAAAATCCGAAATGCCCCTCAAATCTTTATCTAGAAAGATGGCGGATCACATATTCCCCTTAAACCAGCGGGACCAAGAGTGGGCTAACGTGTTTCACGCAACTGTCTTAAATGGCGCTACGAGAAAAGTACATAGTTGTAAAGAGCCGAAGCTCTGAATCATTGTGATAGAATTAAAATATAATTTTATTTTTAATTATAAAATTTAAACTTTAAAAATAGTGTGGATGATCAAATTTAAAAAACTTGAAAATCTAAAAAATCGTTGGTCAATGCACAATTTTCAAAATTTGAAATTCATTTTCTTCTCATATGTCCACCCATCTTAACGTCTAGACGTTCAATTTAAAAATATTTAAACATCAAAACAAGCTCTTTTAGTATAATTTTTGAGGTGGGCCCTAATTTAATTGTTTAAAGCCTAGGCAGTTTCTATAGGGTTATGTAAGGTTGCCTTTGCATCAAGGCGTACCTGAAATTTGTTTGGAGAGTCTCATGGGACATTGTTTGAAAATATATTTTAATTTGTAGTTCTAAAATTTGAAATTTTAAAAAGACATAGATTGAGTAGATGAAAAAATATTTGAAATTTTTTAAAATAGACGCTCCAAAAAATTGTTATGAGATGCGTTATGTTTTGGACTTAAAACTCCTTTTTTAAATTTTTTTTATACATCTTGGAGTTGAGATTGGCAATCGGAGGTAGAACACTCTTTTGTAGGACATTGGAGGTGCAGCTCACTTCAATAGTATAAGATTGCAACCTTGTATAAAGGTTTGAATAAAACATCAACCTCAAACAATCATTGTAAGGTGCACTTCTAAACTATTTTCACTCCTAACTATTTTCACTCCTAATTATTCAAAAACTATTTTCACTCCTAATTATATAATTTAAAGCTCCACTAATGATATAGATCAAAATATCTACAAATAATGACAAATTTTGAAAATATAGGTTTTTAATAATAGGAAAAATTTATATAGAGTCTAGGCTCTAAACAATCAAATTAGAGCCTACCTCAAAACTTTGACTAGAAGAGGTTATTTTGATGCCAAAATATCCTAAAATTGATCATCTCGACATCAAGATGCATCAACATGAGAAAAAAATAGATTTCAAGTTTTGGAAATGGTGTATCTTTCAATGCATTTTTGGACCGTCAATTTTCAAGTTTTCATAGATCTGCTTCATCAACACTATTTTTGAAGCTTTAAATTTTATAACTAAAGATGAAAACATAATTTAAGGCTATCACAAAATTTTCCAATATTGAAACCATATGTCTCGACCCTATTTGAAAGTGGGCTCTAATGTGAAACCGCACCCTTACTATATTTAGGACTTTAAATTATTATTATTTATATCTATACATCTCGAAGTCATCATCATCAATTGTAGGGGTTTTCGATGCCAAGAGAGTCTTTTTCATCTTAATTTTTTATGTGCACCGTACTTGTATAGTATAAGGTTGACACCTTATAAAAATTTATTCCTTTCTAAAATGTAAATTTTTCCTTCTTACTTAGATTTTAATAAGAAATTATTATTATTTTAGGTGCATAGAGGGTAGAATCACGAGTTCTTTTTATTGAGGTTAGTCTATGGGATGAAGAGATTACATCCCCAAATTTTGAAGCCCTAAAATTCATTTTAGACACGGTTTTACTGAAAGAGTAAATGAACATTTTACTCCCGAGGGAGTAGAATGCCTTTTGGCTAAATTAAAAGTATTGCGATATTATTGTGATAGAAAAATTTTATTTAAGAGATGGGAAATTATGGCTAATATATCTTAAATTTAACAAAATTGGAAGAAAAAAAAAGCCCGAACTTTCCAAAACCTCGCCCACATCTTTTTTTCCCAATTTTCATGATTTTTGGATAAAAATGTCCTTTATGGTAATCTTTCTACCGTAATGGCATGATAGGATTACGGTACTTTAAATACCATAATACTCATTACAGTACTCTTAATACCGTAAAGCTCCTTAAGATCATTACAGTCGTAAAAAGACCGTAATGGTCCAAAGTCCACTAGAATTCCAGTGGACTTTGGACCATTACGATCTTTTTATGACCGTAAAAAAGTTTTAGAGCAAGAGTACCGTAATGCTCATTACAGTACTCTTAGGACCGTAATGCTCTTAAACTTCTTTCAAAATTGGAACTGACTCAATTTGCAGAGTCAGAAGCCGTTGCACAATTCGCTTTTGATCTCGATAAAGCTACTCAGAATCAATTGGCAAGAGGTCAACGATTGCATGAGTTGCTCAAACAATCCCAAGCAAACCCCTCTCATGGTGGAAGAACAGATAGTTACTATTTATACATGAGCAAATGGATATCTTGATCCATTAGAAATTGGACAGGTGAAGAAATTTCTCGTTCAGTTATGTACTTATTTAAGAACAAATCAGCCTCAGTTCCAATAAATCATATCTCCTACCCGGACATTAACCAAAAAAGCAGAAGTTTGGACCATTACAGTCTTTTTATGACCGTAAATAAATTTAAGAGCATTACGGTACTCTTAATATCATAATGCTCCTTAAGACCATTACGGTCTTTTTATGACCATAAAGAAGTCTAAGAGCATTACAGTAAAAAAACTACCATAAAAGGCATTTTCATCCAAAAAATTATGAAAATTAGAAAAGAAAGGTGTAGACAAGGTTTTGAGAAGTTTGGGTTTTTTTTTTCAATTTTATTAAAATTAAAATATATGAACGATAATTTCTCTTAAGAGATAAGGTGCGGCTAAAAAACCCATTAAAGAAGATTGTCTAATGCTAAGAACCCTCCAACTAATCATCTCGATCTTTTGGATGAACTTACCCAACCTGAGCAATTAAAAGAAATTTCACTAAACACCTTGGAGCTATGCGAAAATTCACGCCCCAAGATTGTATATTGACCGTCGAATTTAGATAGTCATTATCTACTTTTATTTTCATTCTACATAAGGAAATTTAAACACATATAAGAGATCAACTATTTAATATTTTACCCCGATCTTATTCAATTTCAAAATACCTAACAAATTACATATGACCATGAGAATATTTGAAAAATGATAAATTGTCAAATCGTTGATAAGGTGCTTTCATAAAATTTCCTTCACATAATCGAGTGCTCAAAAGTGAGTTCCAGAATTTCAAATCAATAAAATCCTGTTTAAGTAGGTCCTCTGCCTTTGGCAATTAGTTCTGTTTCAAAAGTGTTCTAAAAAAAGTGAGATCCAAATATCTGACATATAAATTTGAGAAGACTTCTCAAAAGTGTTCCCAAAGTGAAACTGTTCTCAAAAGTTTATATAAGGTTATAACCCTAAAGTGCACATTAAAAATCAATTAAAAAAGAGTGTCCTAAAGTTGAAAAACTTTCTACTTGATCGTGACCTTGAAATGTATGGATATAAAAAAAATAAAAAATTCAAACCCTAAAAATAACACACATGTAACAAACTAATTGGACCGCCTATTTTCAAGATTTTTAAGTGCTTATGGATCTTCTCGTTTAGTATCATTTGTTAAAAATTTAAATTCCATAACTAGAGTTGAATATAGATTTTCAAGCCATCGTAGAGTTTCTAAAACTGAAACTACATTTTCTGACAAAATCAAAAAATACACCTTACTTGTATAGTACAGGGTGAGCACCATATACCAACCTCACCCCGTAAGTTTTGATATCACGAGTAGGGTTTACGCGGGAAAGGACATTGACATCCAAATAATTTACATATAAATTTGAGAACACTTTTCACTTCGATGGAGGGGAAATTTGGAAAGTTCTCCTATCAGAATTTAAGCCTCCACTATATATATCTTACCTCAACGGACTCTTGGAAGTAGGCTTTAAATATTAAATATTAAATATCTCGGTACCCTAGTGTAGATGTATGCGGAATTTCAACCTAGAGTCCTATTACAAAGTCTTGATAGTAGTTTTTTTTTATTTGGCACATTCCCAATTGTTTGATGTAAATCAGGTTAGGGTAACGTAAAAGGTCTTGTTAAATGGGAATATGGGATACTATGCTATAAGCCAGCATACGCTGGTACAGATCACAATCAATCTTAGTCATCATACGTTAAATCAAGAACCAAGAAATGTGTTAGCAAATTGAGAAACTATTTTGGAACTTTGGGCATGTTAATAAAACACTTCTTAACAGACCAATTGCACATCTAATGGCTAAAGATGGTTGTAGCATTCTTGTACCAATAATACAAAGACGTTATCGTATACTTTTCCATTTTATATTACATTTGACATTTGATGACTCAAAGCTTTGTCTAGTATTCATGTGCCAAGAGCCGATGCCAAACAAATAAAAAGTTTCTCCAAAAGTAAAGAATACCTTATAAGAATCACTTTTAATGGAACAATCAAATGCCCCTGGTGCACAGTAGCTCAAATGCACAGCCAAATCTCCAACATCAATCCTCATAGCTGCGAATATTAAAAATGGGTCACACACAAGTTATTGCGGGCACATTCTACATTTCATCATCTCCAATGTCTCATGGATTTGATGATGGAGATGCACCCGAGTCACATGTGAATTGTAAACCATGGCCATGTGTCTGATCACACCATACTAATTCATTGCATTTTCTATACACCATCTTGATTTTCCAATTTTAATAGGTGCGTATAACCCGCCAAAAAAGTATCCCTACTACTAGATTTCCTTGGGATGAAAATAGATATATAAAATGATACTTTTCTCCATGATGAATTGTTGATTTAAATAATAATAAAAACATTAAGTAATTCCACCATCAAGCATATCAGTTTAAAATTTTATACAGAAAACCCAAAAAGAACCAGTAGTTACTCAAAACTAACTTGTAAGAATGGGAGAAATTAACCCCTAAACACCACCCATGAACAAAACTGGCAATTAGCATCCTTTATAGAGATTATATACAAAAAACAAACTTCAAAGCTGTGACCACAATTACAAAAAGGAAAAATAAAACACCAAGAAAAAAGAGCTTACTTGGGTCCACAAGCCCAAGCATTAGATTTCAACAACATGGTTGCTTATCACCGTAAGCTGCACAAGAAATGGGGAATCAGATCCCACCCACACTTTGTGGGTAGAGAGAGAGATGCATGCAATGCTAAATTATCTGGTCATATGCCACTAGAAACTGAGAATAACCCAAATGCCCGAAATTGATTGTCAATGCTCAAATCTATTAACCAACACAAACCTCCAATAAGCTTAACTAATGAATGTACTTTCGCTTAAAAATTAAACTTGTACAACAAAAAAACCAAAAAGAACCATCAATTTCCCAAATGAGATTTGTCACTATGGGAGAACTTATATCTCCAAGCATGACTCAATTAAGGGTGCAGTTGGCATACAAATGCATCCGTAGGTGTGGAGGTAAGGTGCACCATCAAATTTTATCATGGTATATAATTTTCATGTAAAATGTTCTTAGGATCATCTAAAAATCTATTTTTATATCTAAATATAAAATTTTAAATTTTAAAAATGGTTAAAATCAAGTAGATCTATAAACATATGAAAGTATTGAAAATGAACGGTGTAGATAATATGTTGTAAAATGTACTATTTCTGAGACTTAAAATCTTTCTATTTTTCATAGTCATACATCTCGATGTCAAGATGATCAATCAGACGGTTTTTCAACATTAAAACTACCTTTTCCAATGGATATTTGAGGGGCATCTGTAGTTCTACATTATAAGGTTGCATCCTTACATAAACTTTTTCCCTCAATTAATGGGTTAGTGGACTGGCGATTGGCATCAATCATGTAGTTCTAACACAAAATAATATAGGATTTCCATAACATATGTCCACTGCAAAAAGGAAAAAGGAAAAGAAAAAAAAACTTACTAGTATCTATCTATAAGCACTTGCTAGAAGCTAGCCCTGAATTTTCCATCCCTGAAACAGGCCCAAGGAAATCACCCTCCAAGCTCGCGAGCAGCATAAACTCCCTTTGACCTTCCATCCACTGCAACGCGAGCACCCTGAACCTCACCACTCCATGTCTCTCTAGCTTTAGGTTCTTGTCATTCACAAAAATGGGGTTTTCCCCATGCACATACTTGAAATCCTCCATCTTCTTCAAGGACAAGAACACCTTCTCATAATGAAGAAAAAGGGTTATATCAGTCTGTGTATCTACCTAATCTGTCTATGCATCCACCCATTGCAAAACAAATAAGGACAAAGGAAAAAAATTTATAAAGAAAAAAGAAAAAAATCTATCTATCCATCTATCTATTTTGGGTCTTACGTTCTCAACTGGTCCACATTTTAGAATGATACCATGCTTCATAATTTGGGTGATGACACCATGCAAGATTTCACCCACAAATGGCTTGAAAGTCAAGCATTTGAATACGACAGGGAAGATCACCTCCCCGCTAAAATCACGAACCTTGCCCTCACCACGCTCCTTCAGTGAAGTCACTGCAACCAAGTAACCATGCTTTTGAGTGGCCTTGATGTGTGCTACATCCTCAAGAAGCTTGAGAATGATGGAACGGTGGAGTAAGAGGTTCTGGTACAGTTGGTCAGGAGGGACCACGACATTGGATTTCATCTCAATCTCGAGAAACATGGTCTCCAATCAGTCCAAGCTGCAAAAAAAATGGAGGATAAGATCACACTCTTATCCTATGATATATTGGTTGGATATTAATTTAATTGTTTTTCGTTTTCTCAATAAGCTGGATGTTTTGTTCTTCTTTTGATCAGTACCCTAGTTCATAGACTATTGAGTATTGACTACAAAAAGTTTTTTTTTTCACCCAAAAAATGTTTTTTTTTTTTTTGTTATTTTTTGAGACTGATTGACTGTATTGTATTAAGGCAATAAACTAGTTCCAAAATTTCTACCCCATGTAGAAAGAAGGGACAATATGTACAAAAAGATGACAAAGTTTAAAGCAATATTCCAGACCATGAAACCTTGTAAAAACCCAAAGAAACCACATTTTACAACATAAACAAAAACTGTCCTGTTTAGCCTGAGGTTTGTTGATTATAGAATGACCATTTCACCTAACAAAGCCCCAAAGAAGACAGACCCGTATACATAGGCAGAAACCACTCTTATTGACTCTTTAAATTAGACTTGTCAAAATGTCTTTTCGGTCATTGCAGCCTCCATTAGTTAGAGGACAATAGCTGGCTAGAGAAGCTTAAGTTCCAAAACAACAGGTATATGTAGATATTGAAATTTCATCTTAAAATATACTTCGCAAAGTATAGTTCTAGTTTCAGTCGAGTACAAAGTGCATGAGAGATGAAATTCAACTAAGTTCCACATGGTTGATTCATTTGTTGTTTGAAGGTTAGTTTTCAGATGGATGCCTATGTTTCTTCGTAACCAATACTGCTCAACTTCCAAACTACTTAAATGTTTTTAATATTATATTTATGGCAAAAAAAAAAAGAAAAGAAGTTACATCATAAGAATCATACTAGGGCAGTGAGAGCTTGTGGCAGGCCATTAGTTTTCTCTTTATCTTTCGATAACAGTCAAACAAACTCAAACTTTTGAAAAGGTAAATATTATCCAATAGTAAGTAGCAAAAAAAAATATCTCCAACATATGAACTTACCCACACAAAAAAAAAAAACATTGGATTTAAACAACTGTATCAGCTAATTGTTTCTTACTGTAATCTTCTCTATTTAATGGATGGTTTTATTAATTAAATAAAAAAGACAAAAAACTACTAATAAAATTCATTTGGAGAAACTTGTTAAGATTCACCAAGCATCCAATAACCTTGCCATAAGACTATCATAGGGGACCATAATCCCATGGTTAACCATCTGAAAACAACGACTTCCATCACAAATGAAAGAATCAACTATCTAATCACTTTTCTAGGGTCAAAAAAGCATTCTGAGCATCACGGTTTGAAGTACGTAATCAAATTTTTAGGCAAGTGAACAGGAATCTGAGAAGACAAAAATACTCATGTGAAAGAACAGTGAATACATAAGCGTTAAACATAAAAATTCTATATTTTAAACATTATTATTAAGTGTATATGTATGGAGATTGTAACTATTCTCGTGTTCTCATCCGTGAGCATGAATATACATACATACAAATGAAGAAGGGCATGATTGATATCATTTCTACTGCCCCACAAAATTTATCAACCACCAAAAGAACAGTTGCATTGAAGCAAATACAAACAAATAAAAAGGAATTGGAAAAAGCGACATATTTTGGAGAGAAATATTTGGGGGGGGGGGGGGGGCAATACAGGAAACAAAACTCAAATTTTGGGATGAACGAATGAAAAGGCAAGAAAGATAAATCGAAATAAAGATAACAAAAAATTCTGTAATGCTTCATATTTACATGGGTTTGAAACATTCGAAGAACAAGAGCACATCCGCTGAACAATTTAGTGATTCATTTAGAGAACATCACATATTTTTGTGACTGCAAAACTAATGCTAAGATGGGAAAAAAACTGAAAAAAAAAATGAACAAGTGGTACAAAAATAAAGAAAAATGAAATGAAACAACAAGAAAGACTCCAAAACCCTAAAGGAAAGACTCCAAAACCCAAAAGGAAGATGCATTTACTCTAACGAACCCATTTTTTCAGGGGGGTTTTCCACAATATAAAATACATCTGATAGATGTTAAAGGTGTGCAAGATGAACTGTAAAAGGATAAAGAACAGAAAGGAAGTGCGAAACCCTAACCTCACTTTTTCTTCAGCGCACTCTTCTTAGCTTCTTCTTCTTCACAGGGAGATTGGCATAAGCGTGTATGTTTATGTAAATATTTTTAGGGTGCGGTATGTATAGAGCCGAGGCTCTGAACAATCAAATTAGAGCCCACCTTTAAATAGTGTCGGTTTCGTCAAGAAATATGGTTAGTTTTGTGATAGCCTTGAATTATATTTTCATCTTTACTTATAAAATTTAAAGCTTCAAAAATTGTGTAGATCGAGCACATCTATGAAAACTTGAAAATTGACGGTCCAAAAATGCGTTGCAAGATGCGCTACTTCTAAACTTGAAATCCATTTTTTTTCATGTACATGGATCTTGATGTCTAGATGACCAATTTGATGATATTTAGGCTTCAAAACAACCTCTTCTAGTGAAAGTTTTGAGGTAGGCTCTAATTTGATTGTTTAGACCCTAGGATCTATATAAACTTTTACCATATTTTTAATTTATATGTATATGATAAACTTGTCCCTAGAGAAAAAGTATATAATGACATCATTTACCTTTGGTACATGGTGGTCCGAATTAGTCTTGATCATTGGATGCGAAAGTGGGTCTGTGCATTTATTTTATTGACTAAGCTCAAAATCCAAAAGAAATTTTCTTGAACTTTATGACACACCCAAGCTATCAAATTTCACATCAGATGGTTGTAAGTACATGTGACCTCTTGATATCAAAAGTAAATGGTCTCATTGTATTTGTATACAATCTTGTCCCCAGACTTCCAAATATTTTCAAAAGGATTGTATACAATGAGACCATTTACCTTTGAAACAAGGAGGTCATAGATACTTACAATCATCCGATGTGAAATCTGATAGCTTAGTGTGTCACAAAGTTTGAAAAGATTTTTTTTTGAAGTTTGAGCTTGGTCAATGGAATAAACACTGCCATCTAATTTCACATCCAATAGTCAAGCTTAATTGTGACCACCTTGTATCAAAGACAAATTGTCTTATTATTTACTTTAACTATTTTCAAAGGAGGCCCTGTCAATGGAAATTGTAACAGGGAATTATCAGGTCCTAGGTAATTTCCCATTGAAATACAATTATTACTGCGTCTTTTCAAAATCCGTCGAGAACTCTGAATTTTGTAAATTAGCAGGTATACTATGCTCTCTCAAAACTATAATTTACTTCTATTCCCTTAGTTATAAGACCAGCTTGGGAGGATTTTTCAATCTACAATTTTGGGAACCAATAAAGGATTAATTACTAGATAATTATTTTCAAATAAATTAAAATTTAAGTTTCTAACACTTAAATTTCATGAGCTAGACGTTGGATGGTCTCTATTCAATCTCGAGACATTATTATTTTTTTCATGTGCATAGATAGTACAACTAGGATTTTTTTTTCTATTGAGGCTAATCTATGAGTTGAAGAGCTCACATCTCTAAAATTTAGGGTCCTAAAACTAATTCTAGGTGGGTTTTACTCGAGGGAGTAAAAACTATTTTAATATCGCCCGAAAGAGTAGGAGAGGTAAATGAGTCGCCTAACCAAGAATATTCTTGTTCTCTAATCATTAACACTATTGCTGAGAGGAAAGAGAGTGATTTGAAATTTGAGGCGCCTAAGATTGTGAAGCGGGGTTCAAATATTTGCTTTTGCATGCACATATTGCTTAGTACTAATAAAGTTTTATGCTCTCTTCTCTTTCTTATTTTTTGAACTAGTTTTATGCTATTTTCTCTATGTAATATAAATTTGAATCTTATCACTGCATAGCAATACATAAAAAGAAGTTAAAGAGCACTAAGGTACTGCACTAATGTCATCTGATTAGCAGATTTGCTATGATAAAGTGGCAATTCAGATTCAAAGTTCAAAGGAAATAGGAGCAAACAATACAACTACGAGGGCAAAGATGCAGTAAAGAAAAATCAACTCCAGACCCGATACTTCCACATTGAACTTACCAAGGAATGAACAGTTTGCAACATTTTTCAACTTTTATGCACCTGCAAGTTTGAGCGCTATACACTTTTCTTTGAAATCAGAACAAGAATGTGGAATTTCCAAGCTCTTATGTAGGAATGTCTTATTTTTACAAGATTCTCATGTATCAGGTAGGAATGCCCAATAAGGTTACAGATTTTCCAATAAAACTTCTATATCTACCGTTCTTGTGTATGCCTTCTATGGTCAAAAATAACTTTTTACCATATATATATATATATAACCTCAAAATACAAAGGTTAATTTTAGAAGGGGTCGTGATGGGTGTATTTATCAAAAAGATCATTACTTTTTATTTAAAAAATTATTTTAATGGATAACTTAACCATTAATCAAGGGGAAATTTAAATTTTTTATAAAAATATAGTGTCCTAGAACTTTATATGTAAGCAAGAACATGAACTGGAAATTGGAAGTTACTGAAGAATTATAAATTAGTAGTTCCTGAAGAAGTTCCTGGTATCTGTGTTTGATAACATCCCTAGGAAGTTAAGAAGTTCTTGGTTTCTATTTTTGATAACCTCTTGGGAAGTTAAAAAGTTCTGGGAAGTTAAGAAGTTCCTGGATTCTATGTTTGATAACCTCTTAGGAAGTTAAGAAGTTCTGGGAAGTTAAGAAGTTCTTGGTTTCTATATTTGATAACCTCTTGGGAAGTTACGAAGTTTTGAGAAGTTAAGAAGTTCCTGGTTTCTATGTTTGATAACCTCCTGGGAAGTTAAGAAGTTCCTGGTTTCTGTGTTTGATAACACCTTCCGGGAAGTTAAAGAAGAACTGGGTAGCTGTATTGGATTAGCTTAAGTAAGAGGCAAGATGTAAATGTTAAAATTGAGACATACATATTATTTATTTTTTATTAATTTGTAAACTATTATTTTTTGGAATACAATATCAATTGAAAGTAAAGTACAATATTATTTTTCGGTAATAACTTGAGCACTACTTATATTTACCACTGATGCATCCATATCCCAACCTAATAAATATACGTCATTCACAATTCAAAATATACGTCATTCACCAATAACCTGTAATAGTTTAAACATACATAATTGAAAATGCAAGCATTAAGAAATCAACCCATTCAAACACATGCACAATGCAAGTAATAAGAACTTAGCCCATTCAACAATCACCGGTAATAACTTGAGCACTACTTACATTCACCACTGATGCATCTGTATCCCAACCTAAAAAATATACGTCATTCAACAATAAACCAACATTGTTGTTTGTCCCTTAGAATAATAAACCAACACTGTTGTTTGTCCCTTAAAACATTTGTATGTTCTCTCTCTCTAAGATTATAATGGCACACAACATTTATATGTCATCTATTAAGGCATTTGTGATGCATGTCAAGCAACATTCACAATTCATGCATCCATATATAACCATGTACAAAACCAGCTCATTCAACAATAACCTGTAATAGTTTAAACATACATAATTGAAAACGCAAGCACTAAGAAATCAGCTCATTCAAACACACATGCACAATACAAGCAATAAGAAATGACTCCATTCAACAATCACCTGTAATAACTTGAGCACTACTTACATTCACCACTGATGTTCAACAATAACCTGTAATAGTTTAAACATACATAGTTGAAATTGCAATTGAAGGAACACAACAGTTCAGCAATAACCTGTAATAGTTTAAACATACATAATTGAAAATGCAAGCACCAAGAAATCAGCCCATTCAAACATACATGTGGTGGTGAAGGAAAATCATAGAAAAAAACCATAAACCCATTGGAGGAATAGAAGATGAAAGACGTGGAACCAAAGCCCCTATCAATGGCTTCGACTCTGGCTACACCATTCACATTTGTGGGTACAAGCTTGTTCACACTACTCTCAATAGTGGCACCACATAAAGCATTGACCATTCCATGGCTATGGAGTCATCCGGAAAATGCTTTACTGCAGTGCTTTCCAGAAATCAAGTGAGGGTTGTTCTCTACTAAATATTAAGTGTACCGGAGGGAAGTTGCAACTGGTACATTTAAGTTCTATAAAGGCAAAAGTCATCATCAACCTTATTAATCATGTTTTGAAAAGCAATATCCTTTGGTCACTGAATAATAGTTGTACAGGACCTAAAAGAATATTGGAATCGATTGCCAGTACCAATTGAATTACTGGAAGAAAGAATTTATGAACAAAGCATACATACCTACAAGAAGAAATGGACAAGAATAAGTAAATATATAGCAAAATACACGAAGCAACAACAGTCACAGTTACTTGGGTATCAATCACCCATTAGAGAAAGCAACAGTATCGTAAGGAAACCGGCACAAATGATTTCTCAGGTTCAATATATGGCATGTGCATGAATGAATCAGAAAACTTCAGCTAAAGGCAAGAAAAAAAACTCGTGGCTACAAGTAAATCATTGCAATGAAAAATCATTCATGCATAGCATGCAATTTCCATAGAAGATTAGTCCAAAACCACCAACGGTGACTATCAAAGAAACATGATCATGGATTAGAAATGCTTAGGTGAAGCTGCTGAATCAACATTCAAAAATGAAAAATTTGCCACTCATGAACAATAAAGGAGACCCCTTGGCCTCCAAAATACCTCGAGGAAAAGTAAATGCACATGGCACACTAAATACCCAAACAGAAAACCAGAAGAAGGTCAAATAACCCAGAAATTACAAAGGGTTCAAAATTGTCAAAACTTCAATTGACAGTAAAACCTAACTGACCCTGACAAGTTAATTCCCTAAACAACTCTTGCCAATTATCCAAAACAATAACAATATACTAGGTTCAAAGTGATGTTTTGCCCTGATATATATATAAAAAAAAAGGGTTTCATATTTGAACAAAAAAATATTTATAATTACAATAACGATAACCCTGAAAGAGTTGGGGGAAAAGCAATATCCAACTAGAATAAAAAAGGCCAGCTATCGAATTAACAGAGCCATGGGCAGCGTCTCTATTTTATGAGAATGGATTTGTGATTATTGGATGGAAAAAAAAATGAATCCCTGCAATAATCGCAAATGCATTATCATAAACCCTAACACAAAAATTTAATGTTTAGAAAACATCAGGAAAACAGATGAATCAGAGACTCACCTGGTGTAACCACTGTGGAAATCAATAAAATCAACCGAGAATCTCCAGTTAAAGAAAAACTCCGAAAACAGTGAAATGCCAGATATAATTTAGAAGAAAGAGTAAATCTTTCCACGGATAATTTCTTTTATAACTAGAAGTCCAATACAAATTCCAGCGAGATTTCAAAGTTCCGGCCAAAATTCCAAATATTCCAGCGAATGTTATGAATTCCGGCAAAGATTCCGTAAGAAAGAAGAGAAGGGCATAGATATTACGGCGCAGAGAAAGAGGGAGAGGATCGCGTTGAACTGTGAAAGCCGCCGAACCGAGACGGTGCCAAGAGACGGGTGGCTCAGCGCGAGCGAAGAAGAGGAGAAGAAATCCTAGGGCAAACTTCTAATCTCAACTTCCAACCTTTTGGTCGGAACTTTTTGAAGACACAAAGATGGAACATCAACAGTATAGAGGAGTTCTTAATTTTCTTTCATTTTTTTACGAAACATAAAATATAAACAACAGTATTAGGTAAGTTTCAAAGTTCTAGGAAGTTATCCAACACGCAGTAAAACTTTTAAAACTTTTAACTTTATTTTTTATAGAGATGCATAAATGATTGTTGTATCATATTTACAAAATTACCGTTATGTAATGATTGATATATTATAAAAATATTTTTTTAAAAAAAATAAATCATAAAATTAATAAATCCATCTTTCACAACTCAGTCTATCATTAACCTATATAATTTGACGAGTGGTGAACTTTAGATTATATATATATATAAAGTAATGATCTTATGAGACCTCTCCCACATCTATGTGTGTAGGACCCTAAATGATCACTATTAAATTTGATACAGATCTTGTAATTTGAAGAGTTGTGAATTTTA
>NW_006497648.1:8456685-8493074 GCF_000471905.2 Amborella trichopoda | reverse complement strand
CCTAAACCTAAACTAACGGGTTTTAAACCGGTTTAACCGTTACCTTCCTTTCGTACGGGTAGGAAGTAGTACAATAAACTAATACTAGTTACGTAATATATATATATATATATATATATATATATATATATATATAGCGATTTCAAAGGATACTGGTTTAGGGTGTTGTTTGACAGCTTGCATCGTTACATTCTCTAGGCATTTTCCCTACTTGTTAAATAGTATAGTAACTAGCATTTACAAGTATTTAACACTACATAATTGATTTCAACCAAAAGCAATCCATTAGAGGAGAGAATAGTCCACACAAGGAAATGAGACATCTAAAAATCTTCCAATTTTTTAATTAAATATGAAGTCATTAAACTAACAAATTATGGCCCTTGCTGGAAATAATGTTGACACCATCCTCCTAGTAGTTGAAATTAAAAAAAACAAATCCATATGGATAAATCAACATAATCACTCTCTCCACTCTACATTACGGTTGTTGGTGTGGACCAGGGCCCTCAATTCCTGTCACCAGATGATTGGTCAGAGCTGCAATTGCATGACCTAGGTGTTTTGAGTTTGGTGTAATTTGACGAAAACTTGAAGATGTTTCAGTGGAGTCCCAGAAAGATCTCAGTGGTTTCTCATCTTGTTTATGTTCACCTTATGTTAGGGGTTTCTGGTTTCTTTGCGGTTAGCCACGTCTGTCTATGATCAACAATTATATGAACATGGAGTAAAGATCTTTATGGCAGCTAAAGGTTCTATGAACTAGCATAACCAAACTTTTGGTTATCTAGGGAAGAAAACAACAAAAACTAACCATTGCAAAGAGTTGGAATGTAGTGCCCAGTGGTAAAATTGAGGATACAGATGCAAGGTTACTTCATGAAAAGTTCTTGTGAGCTAATAAATCATATTGAATTCCTGACCGCGAAATCCAGCAGCAATAATAGTGTAACTACTTAAAAGCAAAAAAGTGATTTCTACTTTATAACAAAATACAATAAAATCTCCAATGGTGAAGTCCATTTTTCTTCAAATTTGCATTTCCACAATTTGAAGAAAGGTTCTGCACAAATCCAAATTGACAGAGAAGAAAAAACCCCAATAGAATAATTTGTTCTTTGGAATGGTAACTAAAGCACAAATAATATCCAACTGTCAGCAAGGGAGTTACCTCAATCATCTCTTGCTTTTGTGAGTTGGCCTCCATTGAAATTTCACTTCTCTCTGAAGTTTCCAACTCCCTCTACATCAGACAGTAAGTTAAAACCCAACATGATGATAAATATATAGTAGAAGGAAAAAAATAATAAAGCAAAACTTAATTCATCCACTGTGTGAGAGACGAGTAACTAGATACAATTGGTAACTTAATGAACATTTGAAGTGATTTAATGCCCAAGAATGTGCAAATTACCGGTTCATTGGCAGCTTGTGACTCTGTATGTGCAATTATTCCTTCAATGCTCCACTTTGAAATTCCTGGAATGGAGGATGTCAAAGGGAAAAGTGCCTCAACTGCTTCACGGTTACCCCTCCCTGCGGCAACTTGTATTGGCTTCAGCCCATCCTGTGGTAAAAATACTCCATAAATAATGATGCCAAAAACAGCTATTTCTTGTCCTACAAGAGATTCCACATTAAAGATCATCAGCATTTCTTATGGGAACTTCAATTGCAGTGAATAAAGTTCGCGTCCATGAAGTACTGCCGTAGTCTTACCACCAAAGTTAATATTCTGACAAATGTTAGGCTTTGTATTAGGAATGTCCTTAACCACTTTTTTTGTTTCCATCCAAAGCATTATCTATGCATTGATTTGACCCTAATAAGAGCGCTATTTCTAAATGTCAAGCCTGTCTCTTCCTCTTCGTCTTGATTGGGTAATCAGGATTTCTAATACAGGAAGAAATTACTGCTGCCTGCTGGTACTCTTGTTGATTCTGGTTGTTCCTAATGCAAGTTGGATTTTGGTCTACATCTAGACAAATTTATCCAGAAAAGACTTCACTTTAAAAAACATATTAAGGACGTGAGAACCTCAACTAAGACAAAGTTTACTGCTTTAAATAATTGGGGTGTCATGTGTTGTACGAATTACACATCACTTTAAAACCACAGCCATTTCACAAATGCAAATACAAATAGGTTTTATATATCTTTCTACTTTATTGCATACGCTACATTCTGTAAGGATCATTTTCTTGATAGTTAAGGTCTAAAGGAAACATTTATAAAGATTCCTAGTTGCTATTGCAACCTTAAATTGGATGATTAGTTCACGAATATCAATCACAAACATATGAATGTGACCGAAACTAACTTGGACCCAGAGATAAGAATAGCTAACAAAGCCAAGAAAAAAGTCCATGCCAGGAGCCAAACCTCATCAATGGCATTCGGATCAGCTCCAGCTTTCAATAAGCAATTAGTTATTCTTACATCTACACCATCAGCTGCAATATGCAATGATGTTGCTCCACCTGCACTAGCATTCGGATTAGCACCTGCCTATATGAAGAAAATGAGACGTCAGTACTATAATCACATAAATATATTAGTCATCTTGCAAAACAGAGAAATGCATCCCATAAAAATATTTGTACAAGAAAAAAAGAAACCAAGGTAAAAAATTCAGGTCATCAAAGATATGATAGTGATGATTACAACTGTGATGCTTACTACAATAATACACATCTTTCTTTGGAGGTTAGAATAACAGATCTCTCCCTCTTCCTGTTACTGGTGAGTGATAACAATATTTGATATCAGTTAGGCACAGGATTTAGAAGCCCAATAAGTATTTCAAGATCCCCAAACACAGAAAACCAAAATCAGCCATACCACAATACAAGTAAAATCATTTTATTTGCTCACATGAACAAAATCCTAGTTAACAATATGGCAAAGCAATACTGAACCACAATAATCCAATACCTATGGACTTTCTTATCCAGAAAATCGAACTTTCAAGTATTTGTATCAAATTGTTTTTCATGCTGCAAAATTATACTAGCGGTTATCATGTGACTTGCATAGAAAATAACATGGTCGAAGCTATTTGAGTGATTTCTTTTGCAAATAATATGAATAAAACATCAGAATATCTCTTTTTTTTCTTCATTGCACACAAGATCAGAATATTTAAATAGATAAATGTACCGAGAAATATTCCTTGTTAAAATCAAGCAAAGTTACAAATATCCACAATAATCGCAGCAGAAATCCATAGAAAGCAGATAGGGGACAATTTCCTACTCTATTCTATTCGTCATATATAGCTGGTGCTTCAAATGTGTAGTTTAGTACCTAAAGTTGCATGTCATTTGCCTGTATATTTGTGGTGCTTGTAATTGCACATAAAATATATAATACAATAATGTTTCCAATTCTCCCCTCATTCAAGAGGAGACAACAATTCCCCAGAGAATTATACGAAAACAATATTGTTAGGCAAGAGAACTTTCTAGAATCAACCAAACATCATAATGATGCCCTTACTAGTTTAAAAAGAGTCTCACCTGAACCAGCAACTCCAAACTTTCCAATGACCCAGCAGCCACAGCAGATAAAAGAGGGGTAATATTGTCCTCAGTTTCAGCATTAGGCTGCAAAAGAAAAAGGAACACATCACACATGTATAAGCTCAATATAACAGGAACTTTACTACAAGCACAAGAAAAGCTCATCTATCAAGAGCATGAAAATTTAGGGTTACTTTCAGTACACTCAACATTACATATTTCTCCAGCCCTTTATACCTATAAAGGGCATTTTTACTAATTTTAATGAAAGGATTATTTACCTATTAGTGGAGAATGGGTACCAAGCTTGAATGGTTAAGGTGTTGACAAATGCGGCAACACATCTACAGTTCAATTCCCCCCGCTAAGGAGGGCATTGGAAATTATGTACTCGTTACAGTTTTTATTACCCATAGGGCCAGTTTTCATTATTTCACTGAAAGGAATATCTACCTCATAGTTGGGAACCAAGCTTGAAAGGTAAGAGCGTTGACAATTGCAGCAACACATCCCACGTATGAATACATAGCTAACCCACCCAAAAGAAATACCCAATACTCCAATAGCATTTCTGTAAGAATATCATTTGCTCAATGCAAGCAATACATCCTTCCATGCACTGTTTCATCCATTTTGTTGTTCACATATGGTGTCAAAGTCCTATAACATGGTTCTCTTGAGTTCAGGTCCTATTCCTTACTTGCTTCCTGATTGTGTGACTTTATTCTGTTAGAAGCAGAGATCAATAAAATTGACCCTGAATTGGTTATCAGTGCTCCAGAAAAAGTGCCTTGCAGATCGAAGTAGGCAAATTCTCATGCGAGGTTTCTCAAATCATCTTGAAACAGGGAGAACAGCTTTGATTTACTGTCTAGTTCTCTTTTGTCATGGACGGCAGACAACAGATATTCGTCGTAATATGCTTTTCATTGTGTTTTTCAGGAAAAACATTATGAAGCTCCAGCAACTATTATTCTGTGACAATGAATTGGTATTGTAATACCTTTTAGGCTTATGTTCTCAATCTGACAACTCTCCATTGAATACCATCTAACACAACTTATTTTATGAGAGGCTTAAAGGAAGAAACTCCTAAATCCACTTTAAAATAGCATTTAAGATGGCAATCACCAAGGATGATGAACTTTGGAAAATGCCTTACATTAGCATGGTACTCCAATAAAGTCTTCACAGTGCCTTGCTTGCAATTACCTGCCGCCCAAATCAGTGGAGTACCAGCATCACTAGGCGTATCCACATCAACCCCCTTAGAAAGTAAGATGCTCAGCAACTCATTACACCCTGCAACCATATTATGCAGCTTATGATTTCACCAGAAGATCAAAAAACTAGGAAAGCTCAAAGCTATTCTAATCAGTTTCTACTTCAAAATTGTCTTATGAAATAGAAGAAGCAAGGCCAGCAAAAATCACCAACTTCTAACCCCTCAGTATATGTAGATCTCTAGATCATCACATGTACTAAAAAATCTATCGTTCCTAAACCATGAAACTAGTCAGAGAGGTAAAGGAACTGTCATGTAAACACATTTGTATATCATCAGATAATACGAAGCAACTAGAGAGAAAAGGAAAATAAGCCTTGCACGTTTGACATGATAATAGAGATTATTCCCATGTGTAGAGAAAATGGATCCAGGTAAACAGAATCAACCTTAAAAATCTCGAGTGGCTGCACTTCATCCATCAAATTATATAAATAAGAAAGTTCTGAACAAGGAAAAGAAGCCAAAGACCTGTTCCTGCAGCATGATGCAAGGAAGTAGCCCCCAATTCATGAGAAGTAGTTGTGGGATCTGCACCATGCTCAAGTAGATATTTAGCAGTGGTCAAGTGTCCCTGTCTGGCTGCATGAACAAGAGGAGTCTCACCTGCAAAGCATGCAAAAAAATATGATATTTTTTTTTTGAGAGAAAAAAAAAATCCAATCATTTAAAAGAGGAGTCTCAATAATTTTTTTGGCTGCATGACATTTTCTTATGATATTTTAGAATTCAGATACCTTCAATCATTTACTTTGGGGGAAATTAATGTAAAAATCCTCTATATTTGTAGGAATTAAAAGTAGTCCGGTAAGTTTTATACTTTTTGCCGAAGCCCCGCTTTTTCAGATTCCCTCCCCCCCTTCCCCCACCAAGTAAAATGCCCCTAGTTCTGCACTTGAAGTGGCAAAACGAAAATTTTTCCTTCAAGTCAAAAATGGATCCAGCACTTCAAACGCCAAACCCATTACTTTGAGAGGAGAGATGGGTTCGGCACATGAAATGTCCAACCCTTCTTTTCACATAAAACTTATAAGTATCATATGGGTTTGGCAACTATAATAACTCCACCATTACCAGTCCCAATCCCAGATAAGAAAAGAGGAGGGTTGTGCTGGATTGGCAGCCAGCAAAAAACTTTTGCCACATCCCTATCATGAATCCTCATCCAACTGGCAGAACAGAATTCATGTAGCCGGCCGCAAATAGTCGGGATAAGGCTCGAATGATGATAGATTTGGTAACCCAAGGCCAAACCATATGACACTTTGTGGAAGTTTTGTGTGTAGTACGTTCAGCACTTCATGCTTTACTATGGCTCTACTGCTATCTATCTCTCCTTGCAATTGTAGTACCCTACCCAAAACTCAAAAGAATTTAAGTCTTAAAGGTTTTGGTCTTTGGACCGCCATTGTCTAAATAGTCCTTCAATTAAGGGACCACAACCCCTAAAATTGAAGAACCACTTAAGCATTCATTCTCCACTGGACCATAACTCACAAGTCCTGAATTTTTTGTGAGTTCTAGGTTCAGCACTTGAAACGCGGAACACAACACTCACAAGAATTTCTTAAGTGTCAAATAAGGTTTGGCACTTGAGGTGCCAAACCCACATGACATAATATTTCTTTTGTGAAAAGATGTGTTCGGCATTTCAAGTTCCGAACCCATATTTTCTCTCAAAATAGTTAAAAGACATGAAGAAAAAGAAACTCGGATCGCTGCTTCAAGTGCTGAACCAGGGGCAATTTGGGGAACAATCTGACAGAAAAAGGACTTGGGCATTAAATGCAGATGTAGTAAATTTAGGGCTATTCTTTAATTCAAAAAAAAAAAAAAAAGAATTTTTCATTAATGTCCCTTTATTTTATGATTAATTTAGAATACCCAATCTAAGAATATGTAAGAATATAATACAAACTTTTCATAGTAAAATGAATTTGAAGACCTTAAGTCTTGACTCACATAAATCAAGTTCTATCTTGGATATCCACTAGGATCCCAAGCTAAATGTATGAACATCATGTAACCTAGAACAATTCCCATATTCTTCTCTTCATATGCATTCTTAGTTTGAAATAATAGTCTGTT
This sequence comes from Amborella trichopoda, assembly GCF_000471905.2. The sequence goes on along the minus strand of NW_006497648.1, from coordinate 8,486,180 downwards.
GCTTGGATCTAACATTTGGAAGAACCCACAACCATCTCTTTACAATTCCAATGATACCTATAATCGCTTCGCAAACCACATTCAAAATCATTCTACTGATGGACCCTTGAACCAATTGGAACTCTCCACTCAAATAATCTAATTAAAAGAAAACAAAGGAGACTGATAAACCAACCTTAACATCCAAAGAAGTTTTCAGAGAGAGAGAGAAAGAGAGGCATAAAAGGACAACTTAGATACACATTAGATCATGAATTTTTACAATAAGTCTATCTATAGAAGTATCTCTGTATAAAAAACGATAATTCTGATAACATGACACATATAAAAGCATCACAAATACTGGAGGAGAAGTTTGTAGCAGAAGTACCATAATCATCTTTGGGATCGATGCTCAGTCCCAACTCCAACAAATACTTGCATATCTCAGTCTTACCCTCTCGAGCTGCAAAGTGAAGAGCCCCACGTCCATTTGCATCCTTAACATCTGCAATTGTTTTTGCTAATAATTCCTTTCCCTCATCAAGTTGAGCAGCCAATTCTGGACAAACAATAGAAAACCCATTCTTATTCTAAATATAATGACCTAAATTAACCCCCCAATTCTTCCTAATCAATGAATACACACAGAATGAAGATGTAACATATAACCAGATTTACTTCTTCTCAACATAGTACCCTCCAATAATTCCCCAGTTTTCCTAAGACAGTGAACCACATATAAAAATATTAAAAACAAGAATTCCTTTCCCTCATCTACATATATACGAGAACAAATGTATCACTTTCAAATTACTTACAACTCTTACTTTTCCAAATTACTTAAAATCTCGCCCTCTTTTTCTCACCCTCTCTCCAAAAATCCCATCGGTAAAATCCCTTAATAAAAAATACTTGAATTTGTTATATAAATCTAACAATGAATTTGAGTAACCATCTATACTAAAAAGTCTCATTCATTTTTTATCCAAATCTTGATTTTAAAAAACTAGCAAGAAGCACATGCAATGCTTGTTTCAATTATTTTGATTGCAAGACGAAAGGGTAATGCTAATTTTTTTCTGAAAAAACAAAATCCTTAAAATCTATTAATGTTTACTCCTTAAATGGGATAAAGTTATTATTATTACTATTTTTTGAGAATATTTGACTTGAATATTATACGAATATGAAGGCTAACAGCTAGCTCGCATAATGCCGCTACTTGTCCAAAAAAGGGCAGATTCAACCTGCTAAAGACAAAAAGAACAGAAAAAGGGAATGAAGATTGAGAAATTGCAAAAGGATAAACGCATGTCTTTACATCGATCCCTATACAAAAAATGGCTACCGAAAGAGCAACATTGTTTCGAAAAACGGCCCGCCCGGTGCCTAGGCAGCCCCCTAGTGCCTAAGAGGCCATAGGCTGCCTTGCCTAGGTGTGGGGGGAAGTTCCTAGCAGACGCCCAGCACCGAGTCCTGGGCTGGAGCCCAGGAACTTATATAAAAATGGCGAGAATTGTTCTTTCTTTTCTTTTCTTTTTTTTTTCTTTTTTTTTTTTTTATATTGGGCCATTATGTATCATTTTAATCCATGAAAAGGGGGTATTCTAACCCCCAAAAGTTAAAAGGAACTCTTCTTATGCCCTAGAAACAACAAAAATTGATCGATTTTGCTTCTTTCTTTTTTTTTTGAAACAATAAGATTTTGAGAAGTTTGTAAAATTATCCAAAACCTTACCATTTCTCCTGGCAATCAATTTTAGGGTCTGAATAAAATTTTAGAAAACTTTTGGGGTGATTTTGAGCTTGTTAGACAACCAAAACATTAAGAAATTAAAGATATCCTCTTTCTTCTCATTTGTATAGCATCCATTGCACAGCATCATTTTGTATTTGTCATTTGGTCTCATTGGAGACTTGGAGTCTATATAACGATTGCATGAATTATGGACTATAATATGGTATATGGACACTAAATAACTAATACAATGTGTACTTGTGTTCTTCTTTTTTTTCACTATTTTAGCTATTTAAAGAAGCAAAAAGGAACCGGCGGGGCTCCTAGGGACCGCCCAGCATTTTTTAAGACCTTGAAGAGCGATGATCTAGAGCAGAATTGAGGGGACCTGGCAGTAGTACATATCATCCAAGATCCAAAGAGAGTCTGACAGAATCCTTCCAACACACCACTGAAAAAGGGAAGGAGGGAAGTGTGTAAAAACCAAAGGGCACTAGTGACATGTGAAGTAAACAATGGGCACCAAACTGGATTTAAAGATGACCAACTATGTCCTAAAGCCCCTTGCTTCGCCAGTGAATAAGCTTCAGCATTAAAAATGGTGATACGTGAAGTAAACTTTGGGCACCAAACTGGTGTTAAAGATAAACAACAGAGGTCCCAAAGCCCCTTGCTTAGCCAGTACATGGGCTTCAGAATTAAATTCTTTCCAAACATGTTTAAAAGCAACTTCTTGTGAATCAAATAGCCCAAAAAAATTGATAAAAATATTTGCTGCAAACACCAAGGTGCACAGACTATTACATTTTGGAGTCTCCCTCTACAAGGTGGGAGGTAACCCAAATTTTGTCAAGTTGTGTACAGGGCCTGAGCTTTCATCATGGTTGAGTGAACTGCAAGTATGGCACCTGAGAAAGCACAACCTGTGATGTACTATCCCCCATTTTGCCTAGGAAGCAACCATTGAGGTTCAGCTCGCTGTCTCCCAGCACCAGGGGGAGTCAATGGCCAGGTCAAAGAATTTACATAGGCCTAGAATGCATAACAGAGAAGCACTTAAACAGTTTATGGTTCTTGGCCCAGAAAATAACTTTAGCTACAATACCATCGAAAACTGTTTCTGTACAAGTCAAATGTCCCTCAAGGACTTGACCATTCCGTCCAGCCAAATGCACCAAATTGTGGCCAGGAGAGTGGCCCTCCTCAAAAGTAGCCAACATGTGGGAGAGGGAATTAAGTTGAGAACAGTTGAATCACTGATTTTGGTCTAACCTGGATGACCAGATTTTGCTTGCTTCTAGAGAACTGTAGGAAGAGGTGGTCAATCATTTATTCCTCACTCTTGCAGATGATAAAACGATTAGCAAGGAGATACCTCAACATATCAGCTGGTTGCAAGATGAGGCTTTTTTGGAGAGAACCACCCAATTAAGGGCATGTATTTTAGTGGCCCAGTTTGTAAGGTCTCCCTCAACAGGTGACCTACCCTAGAGTCTCGCACTGTAGGGTTCTACTCTCATTGAATGCCAAATGTCCTGACCCTTAACTATGATTTAATATATGTAAAATAGATAATTAGAAAATGTTAGATAGAGAATTAAACGGCTACAATAATAGATAATGGATTATGAATGAAAAATTATGGATTAAAAAAGAAAAAAAGTTAATTAAATGTTTTAATTAAATAAATCTCAGCATGAGCATCACCCAACACATGTGGCATTAGTTGGTCCAGGTTATGATCTTGTTAAGCAATTCCCCAAATTCTTCCAAATCACTCAATCATATGTCAAAATGATGAATGAATGATCTAAAACAATTGCAAATCAATAAATCACAAGTCAATATGATGAATGACCAGAATCACCACTTCCTCTCAGCATAATGCCCTAAATCAATTCCCAGTATCTTCACAATCAATTACATGAAAGAAATACCAAATATCAACTACGCATATTTAAAATTTACATATCCAAAACTGAAACCACCAACAAATTACAATGTCATACATGAAAGATAGATACCATAAAATTCAGTAACTCGAAAAAATTCATCAAAAACCAGAGAAACACAAAGCACATTCGTGGTAATGATCAAGAGGCATGAAAAAAATATACACAAATTACAATGTCATGCATGAAAGATAGATATCATAAAATTTAGCAACTCGAAAAAAATAAAAAATGCATAATAAAAAACCAGATAAACACAAAGCAAAATCATGGCAATGATCAAGAGACATGAAAACAATATACATATTAAAGTTAAGCCCAAAGAAAGTGCATGCTTCACATGGAAAAGAAAAAACTCACTCTTGAAGAGGTCCAGGTTGCCAGTACAGGCAGCACTGAGAAGCTTCTGAACTTTATCCCTGACTGCATGTGAGAAAAAAAGTAATAAGGGAAAAAATAAAATTAAGTTAGAAGTTAGAAGTAAGGTAAAGAGTTAAAAAATAATTGGAAGAACAAATAGGTGAAGAGGAAAGAAGATATGGAGTTAGGGCGTATAAACCTGCAAGAGCAGCAGAGGGATCCGAAGGTAGGATAGGCGCCGCCATGCGATAGAACTATGGAGACAGAGAGTTTCTGGTATGAGCTGAGAGATAAGATTTCTGCTTCGATGAGATTCTGCGGAGAGAGAAACGAGGCTTTCCACTGTGATGAAAGCAAAAGAGTTAAAAAGTTGTGCGTGCATCGTACGAAAGAAAGTTCTCAAGGCTTTTAAGATTGCGCGAGAGAACGTTCCGGAGGCTTTAAGAATGCGCGCCAGACAAGGAGAAATCGGGTCGTATGGTCAACCCGTCAGGTCCAGAGGGGTCGGGCCTTTAATACTAGTTGGTCACAATTTCTTACAACTATTCGATATGATGTAAAATTTGATAGTTTAGATGTGAGAAATAAAAATTTAAAATTGAGCTTGGTCAAAAAAATAAATACACCCACTTAATTTAAAATCCAATGGTCAAGATTAATGTCATGTATCACAAATAAATAGTCTCATTATATGATACCAAAAATATGTATGATTGCTTAAATTTTATTTTTATATCTAGTCATAAAATTTAAAGCTTCAAAAATAATATAGATCTGCTTAATCTATGAACACTTTAAAATCTTAAAAATCGACGGTTTAGATAATGCATTACCAGATATAATCAAGACTTGAAGTTTTCTTTTTTTTTAGATAATTTAATACGGAAAACAGGTCCCAACCAATTTTTTCATAAAGATTAGGGAGTTTGTTTCTTTTTCTTTTTTTTAATGTGTCTTTGGTAGTGTCAACAGGATTGGAAACCACAACCAATTTTTTCATACAGATTAGGGAGTTTGCTTCTTTTTCTTTTTTTTAAGGTATCTTTAGTAGTGTCAACAGGATTGGAAACCTAAGTATGGGGAGCTACCGCCACAACCTTGCCCCTTTCTTAACTTGGAGTCTATTTTGTCTTTACCTTCATGTATCCCAAGGATGAGATGATCAGATTTGGGGCTTTTTTTAGCATCGAAACAACTTCTTCTAGTGAAATTATGAGGTGCGCCTTAGTTTAATTGTTTAGCCCCACAACCTTATATAAACTTTTCCCTTTAAAATTTATAAATAACTAATATTTGAGGTTGGGAATCCCAAATAACGTTAAACATTATGTAATTTTTCTAAATGCTTAGAACCAAATTAAATAAAAAGATAAATTTATAAAGAAGTCTTTGTTTTATTTTCAAATTTTAAAGACACCCTTATATATTTTATATTAAATTTTTTATATATTGGATTAATCTCGAATTTGATAGATATATACTTCTCACCATTGCACGCTTGTAAAAAAAAATTAAAAAATAATTCAAACATAATAAATAAACAAAATACCCCTATAATATTCAAAGGTATTTATTTATGTCAATTTATTTTTAAAATATGTTTTATAGGTGTGTGATGATAAAAAGTATGGATATGTCTGTGTGATGATAAAAAGTATGGATATGTCTACTTTATGGTTACTTCAATATATAGAAAAATAGATAATTTTTAAATACGATTTATGCTCTAAAAACGCAGGGTTTGAGGGTAAACTATGAAACATATAGGACTTGTTTTAAATTTTAAAAATATAAATATGATTTTTTTATATATATAATTTTGTTCGAAAGAAAAACGTCTTGGTTGTTATTGATTAAGAACATAAAACTATAAATTACTAAAAAGTTAATGTTTATATAGAGCTGAGGCTCTAAATAATCAAATTAGAGACTACCACAAAAATACCCCAGTTCAACACTTCAAGTGTCAAATGAGGATGAGCTCATAAAAAGAATAAAAAATTATATACAAAACCTAATTCGAAGTTTAGCCACAAAAAAACAATGCCACCAAATAGTTTAACCCTTGAATGTCAAACTAAAATGAGTTTGATCCTTCAAGGGACGAATTTTTGATAAAACTCAAAATTTAGTTCACTTAAAAACAAGACTTTTGAGCTTTGTTATGTTACAAAAAGGAGAGGGGGCGTTACATTCACCTCCGCTCTTATTTCATTGTTGCCTCTCTATCTCACCTGGCCAGCATTTCTCTCTCTTCTTTACTATCACTTCTTTATCATTCTCTCCAATTTTCGTCGAGAAAAATGTTTTTTTTTTTGTTCCAATAGCTTAGTGGAGAAGATTCTTTTATCTTGGCGTTAGTAAATATCGTAAATTTCATTGTCCAACGTGCTGGCCAGTTTATAACTACGCTTCTTTATCATTCTCTCCATACCACACCCCACCCCACCCCACTCTACATTATTTACAGCAATGTTGCTCCATAAAAAAAGAGAGTTGCACAATCCAAACAAAGCATCAATCCCACCACCGGCTCTCTCTCTAAAAATTGGAGAATCAATTTTTTGCTTTTGGGGCTGTAGGTCTATGGAGGAGAACAAAAACACAAAGTTGGGTTGCTACCATTAGGTAAAGGGTGCGGTTTGTATAGAGCATAAGTTTTAAATAATTAAATTAAAGTTTTCCTTCAAATAGTATCGAGAAATGTGGTTTCAATATTGAAAATATTTGTGATAGCCTTAAAATATAATTTCACATTTATTTATAAACTTTAATGCTTAAAAAATAGTATAGATTGACATATCTATGAAAACTTAAAAATCTTGAAAAAATAATGGTCAAAAAATATATTACAAAATACACTATTTCCAAAACTTGGAATCCACTTTTTTCTCATGTCTATGCATCTTGATGTCGAGATGATAAATCTAACGATATATGGGCATCAAAACAACATCTTCTAGTGAAAATTTGGCGGTAGGCTCAAATTTGATTGTTTAGAGCCTCGGCTCTATATAAACTTTTTCCTTTGGTAAAAGGGATTGTATATAATGAAATCATTTAACTGTGGTACAAGGTAGTTACATTAATCATGACTAGTAGATGTGAAATTGAGTGGATGTAATTATTTCATTGACCAATCACAAACTTCAAAAAAAATATTCTCGAACTTTGTGAGACATCTAAGCGTGTAAGTAACTATGACCACCTTATATTAAAGGTAAATAGTTATATTGTATACAATCCTTGGGGAAACAAAATCGAGAGGTTTGTGTGAGGTGCCCACTTTAAACTATACAAGTAAGGTGCATATCTAAATCTTTTTAAAAGATGAAGTTCCACTTTTGGAAACCTTATGATGACTTGAAATCAATGTTTAAGCCTAATAATGAAATTTAAAATTCAAACAAGGACAAGGGATTGTATATAATGGGACCATTTACTTTTTAATACAAGATGGTCACATTAATCTTGACTATTGGATGTGAAATTGGGTGGCTGCAATTATTTCATTGGCTATGCTCAAACTTTATAATAAATTATCTCAAACTTTATGAGATATTCAAGTTATCAAATATCACATCGGATGGTTGAGCACGTCATGTTTGTTTTACATGAATATATATTTTTAAAAAATATTTGTACGGAATCGTGTAATAATATTTTCATAAGATTGTATATAATGAGACAACTTACCTTTGATACAATGTAGCAACAATTACTTATGATCATTCGATGTAAAATTTGATAGCTTGAATGCCTTGAAAAGTTTAAAAACATTTATTTTGAAGTTTGAGCTGCCGGATCAATGGAATAATTGCTTCAAGATTAATGGGACCACCTTGTACCCCTATCGTTATGGCAAGTGCATTTTCTCCCACGAGAATTTATTTACCTCCAAGCGATATGGATATGTACACGAGGAGAGTTTCCCTCCGTTTGTGTTTCCCTTGAAACTACTATCTGTTCGCTACACAATCTACCGACATCAAATTTACGGCCACCAGCTGCAATTTTAGAGAGTGAGGGTTGGGGTTTTTCGGTCTGCATTCCAGAGAGTGAGTGCTGTTTTTTTTATTTATCTCGATTCCAAGTTTTGTTGGGAATTGTAATCTGATCGCTTTATAGCCGCATACTGTAATCTCTGCAACATTTGCGCAAACGCATTGAATTCAAGCGCATGAAATTGAGGGTGGTATCATGATCCCTCTTTTCGCAGTTCATTTCCACTTCAACACTAGCAACTCTTTAGAATTTATCTCTCTCTCTGTCTCTCTTATCGTGCAGTTGGGGTTCTTTCGTGAGTAATCTCTTCTCACATTAACAGTCATTTCTCTCTCTAAATTCTGTTTCTTTCTCAAGATATGGCATTCACACCTAGCCGCCCTCTCTACCCAACAGCTCTACTGGACTCTTTGCACTCAACGTGGTCCAGGTTTAATGGCTCTCGCCTTCAAATCACACGGCTCCAAAGAACCCATGTTTCGTCATATCTCAACACTATCACGAATTCAAAAGACTTAGAGAGCCCCGAAAAGATATCCCCTAATCCCCACTGTAATGGAGTTATTGCAGAGAAGACGACCCAAGTTCAAGGTCATTGGATTCACAAATGGACAGGAAGCCAATGTCGAAACCTCCCCAAAAGGCCCAAAGCTGTTCTGGATTATAGAGACAATGGGGTTTCAAGCGATGAACAGGAAGACATTAACAGTAAAGATGATGAACTAGGTTTTGAAGAAGAAGCAGAAAAGAGCACCATGGATCAAATTGTCGACAAGCTCAAGAGATTCGGCTTCATGGATGAAAGAAAGACAGGTTTAGACATGGAGAGAAGACCTGAACGTGGTTCAGTTGAAGATGTATTCTATGCTGAACCAGGTGTTCTTCCCAATTCTAGGGGTGGGCTTTCTTTAGATTCACCTAATGGGGTTTTGGAGAGAGAAAATGGGGAGGTTCGATTTCCATGGCAGAGAGAGGTTTCGGTTAGAAAGACGAGGAGTAGGACTTCTTTAGCCGAGTTAACTCTCCCTGCATCTGAGATTAGAAGGCTTACGAATTTGGCTCTTCGAATGAAGGGGAGGACGAAGATTAAAGGGGCTGGGGTTACACAGGCGATTGTAGATTCAATTCACAAGAAATGGAAGAGTGAAGAGATAGTAAGGATCAAGTGTGAGGGAGCACCCACTCTTAATATGAAGAGGTCCCATGAGATTTTGGAGGTTGGTATCTACCTCAAGTTCATCTTCTAATGCAATGTATATTTGAGATCTCTCTCTCTCATATTGAACTTTAGTACTTATTTTCCTATGGAGTTTGTTTGCGTTACCTCTCTCCCATAGAAAAACTATCACTTGCTCATCTTTTTGTGCTGGTTATGGTGGATCACTTCTCATTATCCAGTGCTATATTTTAATTCAATAGATAGAGGGTGGTGCTAGCCTTATTGCAATCTGATTTATTAGTTAATCATGAAACACTCATAGGTTCATAGGATACACTGAAAAAATATGCTGGACCGACTTCTTCAGCACTCATGTTTAAACTAGAAGTTGGAGTAAATATTAACTTCCCGGTATGTCGAGAAATTAGTAATACAAATAATAGACTTCCAAGTTCCAATATTGGGTTTCTTCAGTGATGGTCAAGGATTTAGGAATGTAGTTTTCCTCTATTGTTCGAGAAGTATAATTTTGGGGTGAATTTGAAAAAAAAAGAAGATTTCACATTTGAACTAGGGATCATAGCAAAAACCAGGCCCTTCTATGCTACTAGAATTGATCAAGACTCGTTCAGGTGAACTTGAGGCTAGATTTGCATGAAATAATGATTTCCAATAATTTATTAGTGGGAAACATGAAGTTTCAAATGCGCATAAAAGAAACCAATTTGTTTATTTTGTCATCTCCTCTCAAATACAACATAGATGAAAAGCAATGGGCTCAGGAAAAGTTATCAACCAATTTACTCCAGGTGTTTGCTATTGACGACAATTTTTTTATGAAATAAATATATATAGTCAATTCTATATGCGTTCATGGACTATACATAATTTCTAATTAGCATACACCCATAAAGACATTTTGGAACTGGTCCATGGTGTTTGAGTGTTGATATTTCCTTGCTACCACTCCAATACCTGTTTCCGGACTGTCCCATGACAATTTCACCCATATCTTTCCCATAGAGTTGGCACACAAGTCTCTCTAGGTGTGGTTTTCTGCTAGCGCAGATCTTCACAGTCACTAGCTATTTACTTATTTATTTACTTTTTTGTATTACTTATTTGTTTGAGTTATCTATGATGTGAATATCATATTTGCATTTTAATGCTTCTAGGTGATATTGTTGCTTCTTCTGACAGATGCGGATTGCTTAAATAATATGTTGCATTGCTATAACATATAAGAAAATGAGATTATGCTTTGTACTTGTACTTAAAGAAATAACAGGAATTGGAGGTTGTTTTTTATGATATATGGTTTTTCCATTTTGTTGTTCAGTACTTAAAGAAGTAGTAGGAATTGGAGGTTGTTTTTTATGATATATGGTTTTTCCATTTTGTTGTTCAGAGAAAAACTGGTGGTTTGGTTATCTGGAGGTCTGGAAGTTCCATTGTTTTATATAGAGGCATAAATTATGATGTTTCTGATGAGAAGCCTGCCAAGAAGCAAACCCAAGTTAATCGCAATTTCAATAGGAATGGCTCAGCCATTGATGAGGTTAACGGTAGTTTTTCAGAGAGTGTTTCATCTAGAGATTTGCAGAGGTTCCCTGAAGAAAAGGGAGTTAACATTGAGAATAAAACTGAAACTGAACCACCTAACAAAGTCAACTATGAAAAAGAGGTAGACCAGTTATTAGAGGGTCTTGGCCCACGATATAATGATTGGGCTGGTTGTGATCCACTACCTGTAGATGCTGATTTGCTACCTGGTGTGGTCCCTGGTTATAAACCCCCTTTCAGACTTCTACCTTATGGAATGAGATTTTCTCTTGGAAGAACAGAAATGACTACCTTAAGGAGGCTTGCAAGAGTTTTGCCTCCTCACTTTGCCTTGGGTAAGTCCAATTTTCATGTTGTTCACGTTCATTTGATTTATATTGGGTGTTTATTTTGTTGGATAAAGTTGTACTTTACTGTTGCTTTTTTGTAGGTAGAAGCAGGCAACACCAAGGTTTGGCTGTGGCCATGGTGAAAGTGTGGGAAAAAAGCTCAATTGTGAAGATTGCTTTGAAACGTGGTGTACAAAACACTTGCGGTGAGAGAATGGCCGAACAAATCAAGGTGACTAAGTGTTATTGAGTCAGAACTGGAACTTGTGATCTCTCTTTCGAACATAAGACCCACTAAATTAAACACTCTGTACAGTGATATTCATATTTGCTGAGTATTTAAATTTTTTTAACTACAATTATTTTCTGGCATGTAGATTTATTTTTTAACCCCAACCATTGGAGAATTAATTTCTAATCTGGTAGTTGCACAAAATGATATTTCTAACATCTTAACAAAAGCAAACTTTATATCTGTCTCTCATGTACTATGGTATGTTTTTGAAACAATTAATATAATTAAAACTCTAAATCACATATTGACTTTGTATATATTTTTTAACTCTTGTATTTTCTTGGCTGGGTTCTTGACTGAAGATTTTCTCCATTGCCCAATTCTAGAGCTTGACAGGAGGTACTTTACTCTCACGAAACAAGGACTTCATGGTCTTCTACAGAGGAAAGGATTTCTTGTCACCTGAAGTGACAGAGGCTTTATTAGAAAGGGAAAGGTTGGCAAAGGCTCTCCAAGACGAAGAGGAAAATGCTCGACTTTATGCAACCGCTTCGATTATTTCAGATGTCTCAACAACAACAGCTAAAGAGGAGCCTCGCTTTTCTGGGACTCTGAGTGAAACCTTAGAGGCGAGTGCAAGATGGGGAAAGAATCTTGATAGTGAAGAGAAAGAAAAGATGATAAAGGCTGCTGAAGCAACAAGGCATGCTGGCTTAGTTAGAAAGCTCGAAAGGAAGCTTGACCTGGTAAATTTCCTTTGACTCTCTTTACCTGTATCTTTTATGAAAATTTGATGGGCAGTTCTGGTTCCCTCTCTCCCCCCCCTCTCTCTCTCTCTCTCTCTCTCTCTCTCTCTCTTTCTCTCCTTCCCTCCCTCCCTCCCTCCCTCCCACACACACAGACGCACTCAAAAGATCCCTTAAGGTATTGATTAGCACTGATTTTTCTTTGCTTAGCATTGTTGACTGTTCTCTTCTCTTTGGAATGTCCCAGATGTCCTCAAGGTGCCAGAGACCACAAATCCATGCATTAAGTTTTGGAATTACTAGAATTTTACTAGAGCACTTTTGACTTTTTTGTGGCTATTCCGTACTCCATGTAATCTGCTTATCAGTGGGTGATCAAAATTATGGTTAAAACTGCTTACACCTACCCCTGTTTTTTCTATTTTATGGGTTGCAGGCCCAGCAAAAGGCAATGAGAGCTGAAAAAGCTTTAGCCAAAGTGGAAGAATTTTTGAAGCCAACTGACCAGTCTAGGGATCAAGAAAGCATAACTGACGAGGAGAGGTTTATGTTCCGTAAACTTGGCCTGCGAATGAAAGCTTACTTACTTTTGGGTAATCTAACATTGCATTGCACTTTTATTTTCTAATTGAAAAAATCTCACTCTTTGGGTTCAAACTAGAGAAAGAATACAGTATAACGATATAATCTAATGGACTTTGGAGAACCATATTCCATCAGGGTCAGGCATTGAAATGATGGACAGTGATTGACTAGAGCTAGTGGGACCTACCCCTGTGTTCATGTCCTGTTCTGGTTGTTCCCACTCCATCAACTTCCATTCATTGAAAGCTCATGGCCCCAATGAGTGATAGGTTTCCATGGTCTTTTGGACTGACATACTTCCTGTGAACCTAATGCCCATTGTACACACTTATCAGAAGAGGAGAACTTAGACATCTATTATGTTACATGATTCAGGGAAGCGTGGAGTTTTCGATGGGACAGTGGAGAACATGCACTTGCACTGGAAGTACAGGGAACTCATTAAGATAATTTTGAAAGCTAAGAATTTTGGACATGTCAAGAACATTGCACTATCCCTTGAGGCTGAGAGTGGGGGTATTTTAGTCTCAGTGGATAAGATTTCCAAAGGGTATGCTATCATCGTTTATCGTGGGAAAGGCTACAAGCGTCCACGTCTGTTGAGGCCCCAGAACCTTTTGACCAAGAGAAAAGCTTTGGCCCGTTCAATCGAGCTTCAAAGGCGTGAGGTATGTTATAACGTGGAATTAAATCCCATCTTAGACTGCTTTAAAAATTAGGGGCATCTTTACTAGGGAAAGTATAGTATAATACAATTGAATAGGATGGAAAATCCATAGTCAATTGCGTTTTCACTATCTATTGAAATAAAGGCAGGTGATGGAGTAAAAGTGGGACCCACCATGGGCGTCAAATTCATAGTGGATCTTACTATTTCCATCACCATACATCATTTCGATGGAGTGATGACCCCAATGGATTATTGTTTCCCTTAGTTCGTTGGATTGTAGTAATCTTTCCCCCTGTTTCATTCATATAGGATATTTCAGGGACACATCCTGTTTCCTTGTGATTCATGTCATATATGAAAAACCCTTGGTGAATTATATACTTAGGTTTCTTCTAATCCAACTAATTGTCTAATGGCTAGCATTGGTTCCCGTTTTCTTTCTTTTTTCTCATCTTTCTTTTTCTTTTTGAAAATTCCCGCTTCTTATTCTTTTTCGGTTTATCTAGAATTAAAGAACGTATCCTATCTTGCTTCTATTATTATCCTTCTTCACTTCTCATTCTTTTCCTACTTTTTCTTTCTCACCTTCTCCTTACTCCTCACCTCTCCTTGTTCCTCTCCTTCTTCTTCTACTAGCCCTTCTACATCTTCTTATTCTCCTCCTCCTGCCTCTGCTGCTTCTCCCTCGCTTTATCATTATTTTTCCTCCTTTCCAACAGCTTCTTCTCTTTCTCCTTCTCTTTATCGTTCTTTTTCCTCCTTTCCATCAGCTTCTTCTCCTCTCCATCCCTCCTCATCCTGCTCCTCGTCCTCGTCCTCTTCCTCTTCCTCTTCCTCGTCCTCTTCCTCCTCCTTTGGTCAAAGGCTTGAGTTTTCAGCTGAGGGTAGTCATGGAAGCACTGACATTTATATTGATGCAGGCACTAAACAATCACATTTCAAATCTGCAGAAAAGAGTGCAGACGCTGAAATCTGAACTGGTATGAGGCCTACCACATTCATCTTTTGAAAGAAGTTCATTTTACTAATCAAATATGTTAATTTGATAAATTGCTTTTTTAATTTACATGTGAAACATATCTTTGGGCTCTGGATGATGCATTGTTTTTTTATGGCTGTTATTGAGCAGGCTCAAATGGAAAGCATAAAGGAGAAAGGCGATGAGGACTTGTATGCAAAGCTAGATTCTGTATATTGTTCCGAAGATGATGAAACAGAGGTCTGTGTGTGTGCATGTGTGTGCATGTGTGTGTGTGTGGTTAAATGCTTCATCAACATTTACTGTCTGGAAATTTTCGTAAAATTTCAGGATGAAGATGATGAGGCTTATCTTGAGACCTATTATAGCTGCAATGAAGATGAGCGGAACCTGAGTGAACTTGAGATTGAAAGCGATGACTTTTCCCTTGAGGAGGGAGAGTATGTCGATAATGGTAGCATCCATTCATTTCTCAGACCAGATGATCTGCCTGAGAGCATGCAAGGTGAAAGAGAAAGAACAAGACACTATTTTTCATAACTTACTGGGTCTATATCAAAAAACTGTTTTCCCTTGATTTTTTGTACTTATGATGGGTATCAATGTGCATTGCAAAGTTTTTGAGATTTAGGGATTTAGATTAATGTCAGCTTACTACAACAATTATTTCCTATCGGGGTGATTTGGGATATTATATGTCAATTTTCTCTGTGAAATGATCAGCTGAAATCTTGGCAACGTGAATTGTCTCGCCTGCATTTAATTGCAAGAAATTCTGGTCAATCCCAAATAATTTGGTATATCGAGCATATAGTCTTCTACAGATCACTTGGGCTTGTAGAAGCAATACTGGATCTGTACGGAACATAATGAATCAACCAAAATTGGTCTTTTGTTTCAGCTTTTGATTTATTAGCGCTCACGCTCACTCTCTCTATCTCTCATGAGAACATACATGCACACTCAAAATGAGCAGCATTGAACTGGACAGGCCGATTTTAAATCATTTGGTGGCATCCCAACCTCAAAAAGGAACAACTTTTGTGTATGCAATCTCATCCCCTGCTTCATGGTAATGCGAGGAAATATACTGTGCATCTTCCTGCCTAGGTCCCAAGTTGACAACACACACACACACACACACAGAGACTGTCCATACAACATATCTCCCATAGTCCATCTATTCCAAATTCCCAATTGTTATGTCCTCTGACAACTATACATAATTCCATTATCATATAAACCAAGACAAAATTATTCCAATAGTTATCTTAAAAAGTATCTGTATTACCATTCTCAAAAAAAAAAGTATATCTGTATTACATACATTCACTTAAAATATGCACCAATTGCTGTATGTTTCGGGTTTATTTCATAATTCTTTTGTGGTTTTTTCGTACACAACAAGATGCTAGGGACAATTACATGTCATAAAAGAACTTGTAAGTTTGTGCGTCTTTAACAGTGAATCTCACAGCACCTATGCAACCCAGAATGGCTACCCCAGAGAACCAAACAGCAATAAAAAGGTTAAGGGCCTTAACTGAGAGACCCAAACTTCTGTTCTTTGGTAGTTTCCCTACTTTCACATAAGCAATTAGGGGCATTACAAAATCCAGAGGTGTGAAACCCACTGCCCCACAAATTGCAACAAAGTCCCCAAAAAAGGGCATTGCAGCAGCAATACAAGTAATTAGAACCATGTAGAGAGAGGTTGCAAAGAGGCGAACTAGTCGATTGCGAATTCTGAATAGGCCAGTCTGATCTTTAGATAACATGTTTTCCTCGAAGTATGCATAAGTTGGCCGGCAATATATCTGTGAGAAGGAAAGGGAGCACGAGCCTCAAACAAACTTGTGAAGCTGAGCCCATCATAACAGGGGGCCAAAATAGACGTGAAATCCTTACGTAAGACTTACACAAATCAGATTCTGGCTTATATTGGTGAGATAGCATCTATAAAATGAATTCTAGAATGCATTTGAGAAAGCCAAGATTCTGACGTGTAATAATTGCACATTGAGAAAAAAAATCCAGCAGTTTAGATAAATCTGTTGACAATTGTTATGGAGATTCATACAAAATGAATACATAGTTGAAGCACCAACGTAAATGAACATATAAAACCAATTAATCAAGTGTCTATGGACCCAAAGACTTAATTATTAATCTGCATTGTCCTTTGAGATTGAATCTTCCTATCCATTGATAGTACCTAAGATTCTAGTTCACCAAATATGCATAAATCATATGTATCACTTTAGGCCCTCTGTATAACTTTCGATAAGCAAACCAGGATCTTAAGTATGTGTGAATAAATTACAAAGTCAAAGCGTGCTAGCACTGTAAACATAACATCAAAAAATGTCTCATATACCTTTTTCCATGTCTCATTACCTCACATGCCAAGAAGGATGAGCATCGCTATGGAAAAGGGATTTTATTTCATACTAAATTTTATAATCATATACTAATGCAGAAAAAGGGTTTTCCTTAGTACTAAATTTATAGTCCTATATTGGTTAGCTATTAAAAGTGATAATATGGGGCGGTTGTTAGGATGGGAAAGCACATTTAGCTACTTCAAGAATCTTCCAATTGGTTATCCATTCATTCTGATTTGTTTTTGAAAATGTAAGTGTGCCATCAAGTTCCAGAAGAAGTGTATGCTAGTACTGATGGTTATACTGAGAGAGCATAGGGTGTACTTTTCTTTCAAGGAAACATTTAGTGTTCAAAGATTTTTATATTTAGAAATGTTGTGGAAGCTGCAGCTTTTGGGATTAAAATTCGAAAGCAGTTTTAAAGCTGATCAAGGTGGAGAGTTTATGTCAGATGAGAACTTTAATTTGCAATGATGTTTCTCAAAAACTTACCTCATCATTAATGTGTTAACTGTCATGACAACATCATCAGAAAAATATAACAAAGAAAACTTCTTATATTGATTATACAATGATTATGGAAAAACATCAAATGTGGACCAAAGGCACATACCTGGAAACACCCTGCTATTTGGATTACAGCAAACATGTGGGCCATTACAATGGCCCATTGTGGAACTTTCAAGGATGACAAAATATAGGGCTGAACTTGAGACCCAAATGCCCAGTATCCACTGAAAGCTACTTGCCAGTAGCTCAGGACAATAATTCCATATGCGAGAGATATGCCTTTATACATATTTTTCTTTGCAGGGTTCCTTATAGTACTCTGAAATGAAAATGATTGGCAAATTTATCAGCACTTCACCCTATACGAATTGAAGCTAGCCACAATGAACTCAACAACAAAAATCTTTGAGATTTTCATTGCCTCATTTTAGATTCCTGGCAACAAGGTACACCCAGAAGTTCTTGAAGCATGTAAGATAGGGAAAGGAAAGTGGAAGTGGTCAAGTATTCTCATCAGTATTTGAAAGCCCTGGACCCGGGCTGGGACTTGCCACGGTTCCAAGGCCGAGCCCGAACATGAGCCAGAGTATTCGGATTGACCGCCTTGGCCCAATCTCAATGAAAATTATATAAGCTCTTTTCTTTTTTTTGGGGAAGGTTAACTGTTATATGGTGTGTATAGAAGTTACAAAAAATGATCAGGTGACCCACAGGTTGGGTGCTCATTACAGTTCCTAAAAAATTCTTTCTAGCTGATGATATGCCCCGTACATTTACATAAGAAATTTCTGGCATGAGTCAGACTCTCCCACCGTTAGGGGTCGTTCATTGGGAACCTGCACCCAGTCAAGTCCAAACCCGAGTCAACAATTTTTTAAATGCTGATTCTCATGTGCTGTAGAATGAGGTTTCACTTTTTTCATTCTTTTCAAACCAGGGTATACTCCTATAAGTGCCGTTGAAAGAAATATGCTCGAATTGTCTTTTGAAATTGGTGC
Source organism: Amborella trichopoda (assembly GCF_000471905.2). The sequence continues at coordinate 8,467,985 of NW_006497648.1, read as the reverse complement.
ATTTTTTAGCTCTCCCCTCCTAACCCAACCAAAGAAAAACAATAATGAAAGATAATTGTCAAAAATAAGGGAAACATTTACCTGTATTTCAGGAAGCATTGCATCTCCAAATGAGAAAGCAATGGTTCCCAGGGCATTGAATGCCTTGAATATCTTAGTGGCTAAGTCTCCTTCTAAATGATAGTTCACCGATCCCCTCTCAATCTTTTTCCCTACAAGAATATCATGAGAAAGGAGGATTATCAACATCCAATTTCCTTCACATTTTCATGTTAAATTAAAAGCAAACTTCGGCAGATAAGCAATCATCCACCCTGAAAACCGCAAAAGATAAAAAGTGGTTCATTTTTAATTTAAAGAAAAAAAGTATAATCAACCTTATGATACCAGAAACAAGCTAGAAAAGGTACAAGAAATATTTCATGGTCAGCAAACAAGATATTAAAAAAAGAAGAAGAAGAGAAAACAGGCCCAATTTTACGAATTACTTGACAAACATGTATTCAACAATCTGACCAACCTCAGTAGTACTAGTCAACTAGGCCACATTTCTTTGAGCTTTCGGGATAATCATAAACTAGGGACGCCCAACCTTATCTCAACTAGAATATATCTTCCACTTTTCTAGAATTTAGTATATTTCTTTCATAGCTACTTCAAGTTTACCATTGTAGAGAGTCAGACCAATAGTGGTACCAGCAAATCCGACAGTGCTGCAAGTGCATAAAGCATTAACCCAACGAAGGGAATGGATATCCGGAAACTGTGATAGAAACAGCTCAAAAACCCCAAAAAATATGATGAACTCCTGCAAAGTGAGGGCACCATTCTCATGAAAGTACTTGTAAACTGCCTGCATAAAATTAAAGAAGATTAGTTTGCTAAATTTTCATGGTCACTTGCCCGAGGAGAACCAAAGTCTTATATTCTACTCTTCTCGTGATACTAATATGTAAAAAATAAACACAATTACCTTCATTGATATAGAAACACTAACCTTTAAGCTTGTGCCCGCTGCAATATGGATAGCTATATTGTTTCCCAGAGAAGCCACTTGTTGGAAAAATGAGACGGCCCAATAACCCCAAGACCCTGAAATATTTCATGACATATTTCTAAAAGATCAGGAATAGAACATTAAATGCAGAAAAAAGCAACAAATATACATTAAAAGAATCACATTTCTTTACTACAAAATGACTAACACTGGCTAAGTATAACAAAATTTATCAATAAGTTATTAATAATTTCCTTACTCCTACAATTACATACATGTACTACTTCATCAAGAAATTATTGGCACAGATAAGTATGCAAACATGTAAATACATATGCCTACATGCATGTGCACATATCATACATACACACAACTTTTGGAGAAGGACATGAATCCATATGCCAGTGTTTATAACAACATCACTAGTTCTTGGAGCAACAAGTTCATAATGATTATGATTGCGAAATTGACGTTGATGGAAAAGCAAATCAAGGTTGCATTTGATCAGCTTTTCATAATTCAAGGTCCATTGCTTCAAACATTGTAGAAAATCAAAACAGATAAAAAAGGATGAACTTGAAAAGGAAGTGGAAGGACAAAATACCAACCAAAGATACTACGGGAAAGCTGTCGATAAGTGGTGTGCTCTTCGCCATTCCATGCCCACAAAGATGAGATGATGAGGCTGGAATACCAGGTCACCAATGTCCCACCAACCAGGCTAAAAACCCCTACAATGAAATATCCACCAAAAAGAGAACTTTTCAATTCCAAAATGGAAGAACAATTGTCAAACTAAACCAACTCATGCAATCTGAAAATCTGTAAATAATACTATTAATAATGATAATGCCAGAGACCCACCATTCGTTCTTAAAACGGATCACATGTTATAGGAGAGAAAACTCAAACCAATTTATTCAGTGTGAACTCTGGAGAAATGGAAAAACTAAAATAAATATTCATTTCATGTTAAGCTGGTTAGAACCCACCCACAAAATATCAATGAGGAACCCAACCAATAAGGAGAAACACAAAAATTAAACCAATTTAATCAGTTTAAAATTTGGAAACATAAATTTAAATTTTTTTTTGCAAAAACCAGTTAGACCCCACCTTTTCATTCTTAAGAAGCAACAAGAACAATAACAAAAGTACCACCCTCAACAATTAGATGATGATGGTGATGATGATAATAGTAATACTAATACTCACAATAATAATAATAACATTATTATTGGTGTTGATATTAATATTAATGGGCTTGATTGATCAACTTACCAAGAGACCAGCCTAAAGAAGCGAGGGCAAAGGGCAAAGGTGCGTAAGCAGCAGGGGTGGCAATGGTGGTGGCAACATGGAAAGCTGCATGTTTCCATGTCCCTTTGCTCCTCCTATTCTCTATCCACCCTTCTTCTTGTTCTCCACTCTCCATTCTCTCTCTCTGTAACCAAACCCTGTAAAAATTCAACGGTCTTCTCTCTCTTCTAGATCCAAAACTAAGAATTCCACCCAAGATGATACAGATTCTATACTTTCCACTTTTTCAGACTTTCAGTTTAGTATTCTATTTTCTCTTGCTGACCTCTCTTTGCCGGAAAATAAAAATATATTTCTTTCTTCTTCTTCTACTTCTAAGAAACAACACAATTTGAATCTTCTCTCTCTATAACCCCAGAAGCCTCTCTCTCTTCTCCTCCATGTTTTGCTCTGCCACGAGTAGGAGAAGAGCCATGGGCATTTTGAAGATAGCATATTCATTTACTGAGAGGGACTGTTTGACTTGCAGTAAGAGAGAGAAAGAAGAGTAGATCAAATGGTGGGAAACAAAGAATAATGAACAACAAGGACGAATCCTAGAGAGAAGCAAACCACTTTTCAAAACCGGCCTTTCTTCCTTGTCACATAAAACAGCAGGCAGGTCTCACCTGTGTTTTCTCTTCTATAGGGCTTACGCTTTATAAAAGCAGTAAAGCCTCACCTTAAATCCTTTAACTGGAAAACACATTCGGAATCGGAAATCTTGCCGATTGTTCTAAAATTAATTTCTAACGTCAATAATAAAATTTGAAATTAAAAATATGATACAGATCTTGCGGATATTTGAATACGTATTTTTAAGATAAAAATAAATGACACTATTTTAAGAATTTCAAATCCAATTTTTTTTACACAACCATGATATTCATGCTGAGATGATTGATTTAATGGTTTTTCAATACTTGAATTGTTATTTTTATAAGTTATAAGGTGAGGCTATTATATTGATAGGGCTGCAGCCCTATGAAACTATTTTCCTTTCTCCTTTTTGTTTTCTTATCAAGGTTTTAAGGTTTGTTACAAAGACAAAAAGACAAAATGTTGTACCGGTTTGGCATAATGTTATGCCCAACTGAGATCATTTTAAACAAGGGTGTAGTTTGTATAAGGTGAGGCCTAGATAATCAAAACAAGGCGCACCTTCAAACACTATTGAAAGTTGTTAGTTTCAACACTATAAATATTTGTGATGGTCTCAGAAAATTGTTTTTATAAACTAATTATAAAATTTAAAGCTTCAAAATTATGTAGATCAAGTAAATCTATGAATAATTGTTTTTCTTGAAAATTGTCTGTCCGAAAGTTGCATGAAATGTACTATTTCCAAGATTTTAAATATATTGTTTCTCGTGTCCAAACATCTTGAGGTCGAGATGATTGATTTGGGGATTTTTGGGCATTGAAACAACCTCTTCTAGTGAATTTTTGAAGTGGGCTTTAATTTGATTATTTTGGTCCTCGCCCTTATATAAACTTTTTTCTTTTAAACACTTTTTCTATCCCATACAACTCAAAGTTTAGAAAGAAAGCTATCCTCCCCTGATCCAACCGTCCATTTTTTAATGGAGGGCTAAGGTTGCCTCAATCACAATGTCATCTCTCTACACTATTTTATTTTTAATTTTTTTTATAAACTATTTTGACACCAAAATTTGGACGTCCATTCATCCATTAAACTTGCACTAGCAAAAAAAACAATATATATTTTCAATAAAATAAAAGGACCAAAATACCCCTGAAAGTTTCAAGGGTATTTTGGTCATTTTTATCAAAAATTATTTTTAATATTTTTTTATAGGTGTGTCCCAATGAGAAGATGGCACGTACCAATTTTATATTCAGAAAAAATGTATTAAAAAAACTAAAAAAAAAATAATTTGAGACGTCGGATCTACGATCAAACGGTGAGTGGCTCTCTTGATAAAAAATGGATAGCTAGATGGTAGGGGGAGGATAGAACTTCTATGTTGTAGGGAGAACATAGAAAGCTTTCCCTTTTTTAAAAATGAAACCGGTACCATGCTAGATCTACAAATTGTTTGAAATGAAATCGGCCAGGCACATTCTATGCTAGACCGACACATAATTTAGAATGAAGCAACAATGCATTGTATCGGACTGGCATCATTTTTAAAATAAAAAAAAATTGAGATAGGGTGAGAAAAATTTGTATTATATTTGGGGTATTTTCATCTTAAAAGTCATTAGTTTTTTACTTGGAAGATGGTTGCAAAAAAAAATATTTTTGAAATTAATGATGTGGTTTATAAAATATTAAGACATGGTATCGATAATTTTCCCTAAATTTAATGGTTAAACTTAGATATTAACTGGCCACGGGAAAACACGATTCTACAGGCAGATAAGAAGTAATGTTTAAGATAAATTTATTGAAGGGGTGCGGTTTGTATAAATCCTAGGCTCTAAACAATCCCAATAGTGTCGAGGAATGTGGTTTTAATATTGAAATTTTTTTTGATAGCCTTAAAATATATTTTCATATTTATTTATACAGTTTAAAGCTTCAAAAACAGTGTAGATCGAGAGATCTGTGAAAACTTTAAAATATTTAAAATTGACATACCAAAAATGCATTACAAAATACGCTATTTCCAAAACTTGAAATCTATATTTTTCTCTCGTCCGTGCATCTTGATGTCGAGATGATCAATTTGAGGATAGTTGGGCATCAAAATAACCTATTCTAGTGAAAATTTTGAATTAGGCACGAATTTGATTGATTAGAGCCTCGGCTCTATATAAACTTTTCCATTATAGAAGAAGCTTAGTTTATGTTTGATATTTAAAAGTGCTTTTGCATGTTGTTATTTTACTATTTCACTTTTTCGTGTTTTGAATCTCATGTCCAAAGCCCTAACTTCCTTGTTTTAATGAGTGAAAACACTGGTTTTGACATTCGATGTCCGAAGTAGTGTTATGTTTTTGGGCAAGCTTTTTATGCTTCCCCTGCTGCATAAAATTTATATACTTTCTCCTAGCCAACTGTCCGTTCTGAATAGATGTTGAGGTGGTCTCAATTACAATGTCATTTCTCTATACTATTTTGTTTTTCATTTTTTTTCTTACAAAATATTTTGACACGGAATTTTGGGCATCCACTCCTCTCTTAAACTTGCACTTGTAAACAATATAAAAAAATATTTTCAATAAAATAAAATGACTAAAATAGCCCTTGAAACTTTTAGAGTTATTTTGATCATTTTATTTTATTGAAAATTTATTTTCAATATTTTTTTATGTGTGCCCCATTGAGAAGATGTCACCTATCCAATTTCATATTCATACAATTTGTAAAAAAAACTAAAAATAAAATACTCTGAAGCATCAGATCTAGATCAAGTGATCAGTAACTCACTTGATCTAAATTGAACGACTATATGGTGGGGAGGCATATATCTTATATGTTTTAGGGGAAGTATAGAAGCCTTTTTCTTTTTTTTTTGATAATTGGATTAGATGTCTAAATTCCAAATCAATCTTCCAATAAAAAAGATAAGTAGGTGGGTTCGAACAATCAATGTTTGAATTGTGCCATTTACAATTGTTTTGAGCAAGGTTTAAAAAAAAAACAGAATAGTGACCCAGATCGTCCATTCAGAAAACTGGGTCAGTTCGGCAGTCAGAATTGGATAATTGGTTGGATCTAGCCTTAAAAAAGAATTAAAAATTTCATTAATTTTTTTTAAAAAATCTAGTTTTTGAGTTTTTCTTTTAAAAAATAATGGTATTTAATTGTAGTTTTTCATTGTTTTACCAAGAATATGTAAATACCAAGAGCATATCTCTTGTTTGAGTGTCTGTTGTTGATTAAATTCACTTAGCAGTCAATAATTCATCTTCCCTATCTCAATTATCTACATAGATAAATAAATATGTGCAATAAAAACTCAATTCAATATTAAAACTATTTCCCATGCCATTTGAATCAATACATTTGCGTGGTATTTTAAATTTGGGCATGAAAAGGTCTTGCATGCATAATCTTCTTGAGTCGAACTATCTATTGGGGAGGATTTTTTCAATCTAAAATTTTGAGAATCACTTAAAAATTAATAGATGATTATTCTAAAAAAAATTGAAATTGAGGTTTTTTTTACCGCCGTCACCTTCTAAAAATTGGACAGTTTTTTTATGAGCGCGGTTTGCATAGAGCCTAGGTTCTAAACAATCAAATTAGAGCCTAGCTTCAAATAGTGTTGAGAAATGTGGGTTTTCATACTAGAGATCTTTGTGATAGCCTTCAAAATATTTATATTTTTATTTATAAAATTTAAAACTTTAAAAATAGTGTCGAATGACATATCTATAAAAACTTGAAAATCTCGAAAAATTGACAGTCCAAAAATACGTTATAAAATATACTATTTTTAAAAATTGAAATCTATTTTTTTTTCATGTCCATGCATCTTGATGTTGAGATGATCAATTTGAGGATATTTGAGCATCAAAACGTCTTCTAGTGAAATTTTTGAGATAGGCTCTAATTTGATTGTTTAGAGCCTAGGCTCTATATAAACTTTTCCCCTTTTTTTTATTGATTTTAATCTATGATTTGAAAAGGTTATATTCTCAAAATTTGAAGCTCTAATATTAACTCTACATAGGGTTTACCCAAGGGAGTAAATAGACACTGAACTACTGTCCTTAAAGGAGTATAATATCTTTGGCTTTAAATCTAAAAGCAAAATGACAAGAGAAAACGATTTTTTATACATTATACAACAATTAATAACAACTAATCCCCCACTCACTCTCTCTCTCTCCTCTCTCTTGCATTTCCTATTTCTCCCTCTCTATTGCATTACGAGCTCCCTCCCTTTCTCTAACTTAAATTTGCATTTATTTGATTCCTACATCGGACTTTTCCAAACGTTCAAGGGGTTGGAGCTTATAAAAGAAAATGGTTTGATAATTAAATGCTTACCTCATAATTCATTGAAATTGGCTGCTCAAACGTCGGAAAACTTTTACATCAAAGCATTTTCAGATGAGGATTTAAGGTGAGACTTTATTTGGTTTTCATGAGGCCAGACCTCATAGTAACCTCATCCATAAAAGAAAACAAGATAGGAAACATGAGGACTTTATTTGGTTTCCATGAAGCCTGGCTTCATAAAAACCTCAATCCATAAAAGAAAACACGATGAACGATTGGAATCATGAGCGTGTGCCTTCCAAGAAGCGTGGATGGGTGCCACCTTTTAAAAAGGTGGTTCTTGATATGATAAGTTAATATATAGGGTGCAGGTTGCATACGGATGCATCCGTAGAGGTAAGGTGTACTTTCAAATTTTACCATGGTATATAATTTTGATGTAAAATATTCTTAAGATTATCTCAAAATCTATTTTTGTATCTAATTATAAAATTTTAAATTTAAAAAATGGTTAAAATCAAGTAGATCTATAAACATATGAAAATATTGAAAATGAACGGTGTAGATAATATGTTGTAAAATGCACTATTTCTGAGACTTTAAATCCTTTTATTTTTTATAGTCATACATCTCGATGTCGAGATGATCAATCAAAGGGTTTTTCAACATTAAAACTACTTTTTCTGATGGATTTTTGAGATGCATAAGTAGTTCGCATCCTTATATAAACTTTTTCCTAATATATATGAGTTATAAAATGGGCTAAGTTTATATATATAACTTATCAAGTTCTAGAAAGCCAAGGATACGAAAAGTAATGCCTTGGAAATGGGTCCTACCACCTCCCTGCCCTTTAATAACAAATTTCAACTTTTTCAAAAAGTTTGGCCAGTTCATAAAAGAAATTTCAAATTTTTTAAAGACGTTTGGCCTGTTCATAAAAGAAATTTCCAATTTTTTAAAGATGTTTGGCCGGTTCACATTAGAAGCGGTCAATTTTTTTTTTGAGAGAATCATAAGGCGAGCCCATTTAAAGGGATATATTACAGTATTTGGATCGGCCGGATTGATTCTCAATCTGAATCGATCGGTTCCGATCTGAAACACCAATTTTTTAAACATGGGTTTTGAGGGAAATAGTGCTTAGAAATTGCACGTCCAAGGCAATCATTTCTCTAAATACCTCTTTCACTAAAAAGAAGACAAGTGAGTGGATTTGGATATCCAAGGGCAACAAACAAGGACATCCAATGGTAACCCCTGCTTACAAATATTTTCTTTCATTTAAAAACTAATTTGAAAATTAGATATGCGAACGCCTTTTTCCCTTGAAAGAAAAGAGACATTGAATGTCTTCATTGGGATAATTTGGGAATAAAAAAATGAAAAAAGGGACCCAAGTGAATATACTAGATTATTGCTTTTTAAAAAATTCTAATTTTCAAATATCTAATTTCAAAACTAATATTTTTATTTTATTTTTAGTTCATTTGATGTTATTTTTATGTAAATATCAATTAAAATGTCAAATTACCTTACATATTACATGTGTCAAATCTATCACTATGGTTGTTGCTTAGTTACATTTCACTTAAGTACTTTTAAAAAAATATAGTAAATATCTGCTAAATAGGGGCTTCTCTTCATGATTAGGAGCCTTGAACAAGTGCATCTTAAAAAAAAAATGTCCCATTTGAGTGTTATGAGTAAATGAGGAAAATACCCCTTCGTTGTTTAGAGTTCCTAATATGTAATAAGGGTTTGTGATGGAATAAACGAGTTATATGTTGCTAATCCTCAACAACTAGGGGTATTTTCATTAGTTGACAGTTCTATATTATGCCTCAATAATTAGGGTTATTGATATTATTTAGTTTGAACAACTTATATGGTTAGATGAGGAATAGAGCTTGCGCTTGAGTGGTTAGCAACTGACGTTTAATAGTGCTACATCTCAAATTTAATCCCTGTAGTTGAACTACTAAAGAAACATAAAAAAAAGATATCAAGTGGCTAAATATCAAAATCCTCTTACTTGTTTAGGGTTCACACTCTTAAACAATGGCAATTTAATTACTTTTTATTATACTCTAAAAAATAGAGAAAAATAAGACTAATAATTTTGAAATATGAGATGTATTGTAAAAAAAAAGAAAAAAAAAGGTCCAACTTTTTTCAAACGATCTAATAGGTCAAACCGTCCAACTAGCCAAACTCAGTCAAAATTGGTTCTAAATGGGTTTCAACTAAACCGCGTTTTTGCTTTAGACTGAACCTCCCAAAGCACTGATTGGAGATCCAATTGGTCAGAACCGTAGCTAATCAAGTGTTCATAACTATGGTACAAATGCATGTGAACTTTCCCGGACAAAAAATGTCTTGGATAGGGGATTGTCTTATACAAACTTTCATTGCTTTTACGTAATGTAATTGGCGATATTATTTATGCTAATATCTCATAATTTATTTAGAAAAATAATAAAAGGAAGCCATTTATCTATAGTAAAAGGAGGTCGCGATCACCCTAAATCCAATAGTTACAGGTGTGTTATTGACCGGTCCTGAAGTCGAAAAAAAAGTCCTTGAAATTTGTATTGCATCTAAAGTTGTTAAATTTCAAATCCCAAAAGGTAAATATTGTTGTAACCTTCTTGTACTCATACATAAATGGTCTTATAATATACATCCCTTTTGTTTATGGGCGTGGGTTGCATAAGGTTGCAACCTTAAACAATCAAACAACGCACACCTGTAAATTTTATCATAAGATGTAATTTTGGTATAAAAAATTCATAAGATGATAAGAGAATCTATTTTCATCTCTAATTATAAAATTTTAACTCCAAAAGTATTCCAAATCAAGTAGATATATAAACACATGAATGAAAAATTGACGGTCCAGATAATGTGTTGCAATATACACTATTTTTAGGATCCGTAATTTTTTTTATTTTTTTATTTTTTTATTTCCATATATCTCGATGTCGGGATGATCAATTCGAAGGTTTTCTAGTATTAAAATAACCTTTGCCGATAGATTTTTGAGATGCACCGTAATTCTACATATTGCAATCTTATATAAACTTTTTACTTTGTTTATTACGTTATGTACATTTTTGTAGACAATGGTATCCTTCATGTAGATTTGAGGTGTCTAATTTGATTGTTTAGAGCAATGGTTTAAAAAACGGATCGGTGATCCGAATCGGGCTTCCAAAAAACCTATCCAGATCGGCGAATCGGCGATCCGGATCGGGAATCCGGTGAATCGGTTAGAATAAAGCTTAAAAAAAATCCGAAAAAATTATTAAAATTCATTATAAATATTGTTTTTTAGGAATTCAATAAGAAATGAGGGTACTACATTAAGAATTTTCATGTTTTTTAATGAATATGCGAATATTGATATGTTCTTTCCCTGCCTGAACCGCCATTCAGCATTTAATTTACATCACACAAAAGGATAAACATATAATTATCATGGAATAAGTATATCAACATACATGGACTACAATTAAGCATAAAATTAGTAACATATGATCTAAAAATAAAATGATATACGACGTTATTGTTCTTCTTGGTCACGCTGATACCATTGATTGAATTCGTTTAACAATTCATTGATTCGATCTAAAAACGAATCATCGATATTAGCAGGCGTCTGACTATTCTCAAATCCCTGAGTGTTAGTGTTTTGTTGTGTTCCCAATCTAAAATCCCCGAAGATTGTCCATCTTTCATGCTCATTTGCACTGTCGTGCTCATCCCTACACTGTTGCTGTTGCGACTCGATATGTGAATAATATGGCTGGGATAGGGTGGCCTCAGAATCATCATCTCTCTCATTTTCTCTTTGAATAAAATGGATTAAAAAAAAAAAAACAAATTTTCAAAAAAATCGATCATGGATTAAAAAAAAAATCACAAATTTTCAAAAAATTCTATCATGGATTACAAAAAAAAATTTGATCATGGATTAAAAAAAAAAAATCACAAATTTTCCAAAAATTCTATCATGGATTACAAAAAAAAATTCGATCATCGATTAAAAAAAAAAAATCACGAATTTTCTAAAAATTCAATCAT
>NW_006497648.1:8414089-8427074 GCF_000471905.2 Amborella trichopoda | reverse complement strand
ATATCGGTTGATTACCAAAACCGGCCATTGATTTAACCACGTGGTTAGAAGTTAGATCACCCCAATTTGCAAACATTGGGCCCCTTATATTAACCGTTGCTTTTTTTTTTGGTTTGGCGGTGGTGGTGGGAATCGAACTTGAGATGTGTGTTGCTCAGCAACTGCGAACTACTATCCAAGCCCTATTACAATGTGGAATGGATTATGGACATTTAAGATGAGGAGTCTGTTACTCGAATTATAATTACTAATAATAACCGACATTATGATTACGACTAAAATTAGTCATGCAAATTGCACATATCTACTGAAAGGAAGGAAGAGATGTCAAACCAGATATTGGTAACAAGTCTCTTGCTGTGGAAAGAGGGTGGAGACATGGTGGTATAACTACCACATTCTAGTCACCACATCGTGATTTTCATTTCTATTAAGACCATCTCATTAACACCTTTGAAACTAAATCTTAAATTATTTAAAAAAACGGGTACTAAATTACCCATAAAAAACAAACAAGTCTCCTGTATAAAAAAATCAGATGCAAATACTTTCTGCTATATTATTTCCCGTGTGCGTAATGGATTGCCTATCCAATCTCATAAATGATGCAAAATCTTAAAAGAAAAAAGAAATGGGAAATTGATTTTGAAAGGGAAAAATTATGCTATATATTCTAGATTACAAAAATATGAAGAAAATAATAGATACAGAAAAAATTCTTCAAAATATGCCAAAAATCATAATTGATTTTCTTTTTATGGCATCCCAAATCCCACCCTCGGTTGGTCCTTTGTAATTCTATAATTATAATAATGTATATCTAAATTTTGTTTATAATTTAATTTCTTTCAACAATTATAAGTAAAAAACCATAAGAAAACCAAAACCCAAAAAAGGAAGGAAGAGAACCAAAATCATGGGAGAAGAAGGTTCCAAAACATGATAAGGTGGTCAGGGCAATGGGTACGATGATATCTTGAATTTTTATTTTCTATAACGTCTTGAGTTCCATTTTTTTTTAGCTTAAGAGTCCTAAACTACCCAAAAAGTTACTAAAAAAAAAGAAAAGAGAGAGAGATTCCATTCCTAACGTGGTAGCGACTCTTTCCCTGCTAAATTTCCCGAAAAGAAAAAAAAAATACAAACAAAGAAAATAAATAAATAAGTAAAGATTTGAAAAAAGCAATCATCAAATTAACGAAAAGAAAAAAAAACAAAAACCATTGGGAAAGAGAAAAATGAGAGAACAATTTGGTTGAAAAGTGCACGGGGAAAGTTGAAATAAAAGCAATTATCTTTTTTCTCAATTGTTCATTGATCCAAATCTTTTCCTTTTGCAAAGAATTAGGTTTGGGCTTGAGCTCGAGTGGTTAGCAATTGATGTTTGCAATACTACATTTCAAGTTCAATTCCTACTACTGAACTACAAAAAGAGGAAAAAAAAATCTTTTTCTTTATGCAGCTTAGCCTTGAGAGTTTGAGAGAGAAAGTAAGAGAATAATCTCTAGGGCACACCGTATTTCTCATTGTAAAATGGAAATTAGATTCAAAGTTAAAGGGAACGCTTGATTTTCAAAATTTAAAAAATTCGAACTCATATTTCACATTTTATATTAAAGTCTCACTTTTTTAGAGTATATAATGCATCCAACTTCATTTCATTTATTGGATTAAACTCAAATTCGCCATCCTGCACCTATAAAAATATATAGAAAATAACTCAATAATAAAAATTATGAAAATATCCCTTCATGGTTTGGGGGTATTTCGGTAATTTATTCTTTCAGTATTTCTACATTTGCGTGATGTGAGAATGTGCAAGCTCCAAATTTGAGCTTAATCAAGTATATAAAAATATAAAATTAAAATCCTTGCAAAAACTAGGACTTGAGCGTGAAATATGAAATATAAAGGATTTTTTTTATTTTAAAAATAAAGTGAGATTTTTATGTAAATTCTCCAAAATTGAACAATCAGGCAGCCCATGTTTTTAATTTTTTAAGCTTATCTTAGCAAAAATTTGAAAAACAATGAAAAGTTCATGCACCAAAAACATCACACGTAAGGAAAAGAGCATGGGCTTAATCGGATAGCGCTTGACATGGGCTTAATCGGATAGCGCTTGACAATTTACAACGTTATGTTCAAAGCTCAATTCCTACCGAGGTAGCGGCCCTCTCCCATTGACTCACCCAAAAAAAAAAAAGATTAAAAAAAAGTCAGTGGTATGATCGCATGTGTGTGCAAAAGAGAGAGAGAGTGAGCATGGTGACTTCATTTTCTGAACCACTACTTCCTTGACAGAATCCATGACATACAAAAGATAGATACAGCATCTATAGCTTATTCTGTTGGAACATACTGTAAACTTACTTTCTCGAGTGAAACACTCAATGTGTATAGGTTACTTTGTTGGACCATATTGTAAACTTACAACCTCAAGTAAAGTAAGCTACTGTAAACTTACATCCTCAAGTAGAACACTTAATTAGGAATTTTTTTTGATGCGTAATTTTAGGATCTATATTAAATCACCAGACTAATCATCAAAAAATTGGATACTCTATTGACTTTTCAATCACTTATGAAATGCCCATATTTCTTCTTTTTAGAAGTTGGTTGCTGATTTGATGAGGTATATCCAAAAATTTGGAATCCTAAGAATCGTCCTATGTAGAAATTTCTCGAAGGTTTGATGTGGAGTGAATATACAATATGGTCCTGCAGGAGGGGATAATCTTTTGGCAAAAAAGATAAGCCTTTGATAAGTTTCGAAACCTCGAGTGCAAACGGTCCTGTTGCTTAAAGATTCGGAGCACTAGAATTCATTCCTATTGCATGTCACATCAACATAAAAAACAAAGGGAAAATAAATCATTGTGGCTTTTCTTTAATAAAAGTCTTCTAAAAAAATAGCATTCTAAGGATGGGGAACCCACTTGTTGCGGTATGAGTCGAGATCCTGGGTGGGTTCGATTCTTAGCATAGTATAGTATACTGGCATCTACTATACTATTAATTTTATATATTACATATGGGAATTTAATTTTAAATAATAAAACTCTTGGCTCCTAAGAAAAGAGAATAGGTAGGCTGATGCCCTTGTAAAGGAGCAAGTGTTCTATAGAAAATTTAAAAAAAAGCAATCCTGCAACCCCTCCCCAAGTTCTCTCTTTAAGAGAGGGGTGAGGTTCGTATACCGTGTCAATTTTATATTATTGAAGTAAGGTGTGCTTCAAAATTATGCCAAAAAAGCAGTTTATGAAAATCTATTGTTGCTCTCAATTATGAAATTTAAAGTTCCTGGTGACGATCAAGCAGATCTATAATCATTTAAAAACATTAAAAAATGGACAATAATCCAGATAATATGTTAGATAATGAACTAATTTTTGAACTGAAAATCCAAATTTTTTTTTTGTCTATGAATCTTGAGGTTGAGACGATTGATTTGAGGATTTTTCAACATAGAAACTACCTTTTCTAGTGAGTTCTTTAGGTACACCATACACGTACATGGTACGGTTGACACCTTATAAATTTCATTCGTTTAGGGATGAGAGAGAGAAGTCATTGTATGTGTGATGAGAGCGAGGTCATTGCATGAACCCAAACCGGCCAAGGGAATCTGCTATCTAAAAATCTAATCCATATCGGTGAATCATTGAACTGGAATTGAATAGTTGAATTAGCATGTTCTGGGTAGAAGAAAAATAAAAAATAATAAAATATATGTTAATTTGCTCGATTTAGATCATTAGTTTCCTAACATAATCGCCCAATTTCGTAATAATATCTGACAATTCCAATGAAACTAAACCGATTACCGGTTCGAGCAAAGAAGCAGATCAAACACTGGTAAGAAAGTAAAGGAGGAGGAAGAGAGAGAAAAGTGAATGCATGTGTGGAAGCCATTAAACAATGAAGAATTTCGTTGCTCGAAACGTCGGCTGCTACAATTTAATAGGGCGGGCGGGCGGGCGAAACTTAACCATTAATTGATGTGTGGAGTGGCTGAGAAGCAAAAGTCAAAAAATAAAGACAAAAAAAGGACTGAGAAAATCTAGTGGACAGGGCCCTACCATTTCTCTTCAGTCATGCCAATTGGCTTCCTTTATTTTATAAATAAAATAATATAAAGACCATAATGGATTTGGTGGAGGCCCAAATTTTGACTTTAGCATAGTGTAGTGGGCTGGGCTGGGCTGTCTTATTAAATAGAGGGAGGGGAGCAGATGAGGGGATGGATGGATAGTGCGATTCCCCTATCTACTTCCTAGGCACACTGCATTGCATTATCTCCCGCATGCATGCCTATCTAATCTTAATGACTTTTCTTACTCTCCTGTCTTTCCACTACGCATCACACACAAACATTAATCACTCACCATAAGTCAATATTCATGTCTCTGTGTGTGTGTGTGTGTGTGAGAGAGAGAGAGAGACAGGTGCACGGCAACTCAAGGATTACACGACAAATACGACTTTTGCTTTTGTATACATAGAGAGAGAGAGAGTTGTGAGCAACAAAGAATTTGTATTACAAAAAATTTGAAGTTCAAAAAATAGCATAGATCATACGGATTTGAAATACTTATTTTTTCGGACAAAATAGATGGCATTATTTATAGGACTTGAAAACCAAAATTTTTTCACAACCATAATGGATTTGACAGTTTTCCAACCCAAGAATTGCAATTTTTAGTAAGCAGCCCTATCAAACCATTTCCAAATTAAAAAAAGGAGACCTCGTAAAAAATGAGAAAAACATGTATGGGGACCAGCCATTAAAACCTCCGAATTTTGAGTCAAAAAATAAATAAATAAATATGATCTGTTTGCTTAGATCCACAGCGGGGTGATAAATTTGTTATTTGGGGCATTCAAAATTCAAACATTGATTGGACAAGGCCAGATACCAAATATTGGTTGAAAATCCTGAAGCACGCAGCAGCCTCCTGAACGTTTTTCGACTACCGACACCAACCGTCAGACAACGAAAAGCTGCCGACTGAGGACCACCCTAACCCAACTCAACTCCCCTACACCCACTACAACAGCTTTACATATGGACAAGCTTTCTCTGATTCTTCTACATCATCAAACTTATATACTTCCCCTTATCCAACCATCATAAAACTTGTATTCTTCCCCTTATCCAACCATCATAAAACTTATATACTTCCCCTTATCCAACCATCCCTTCATAATGAATGGTAGGTCAAAATTGCCCCAATCACAATATCAAGTCTTTATATTATTTTATTTTTAATTTTTATTATATAAATTATTTTGACACCAAATTTTATACATCCAATACTCTATTAAACTCGTACTAGTAAAAATAAATAAAAACAAAATTCAACAAAATAAAATGATCAAAATACCCTTAAAAGTTTCTAGAGGTATTTTGATCATTATATTTTATCGAAAAAATATTTTTAATATTGTTTATAAATGCACCCCAATGAGAATATGATACATACCAAATTTCATATTCATAAAATTTGTATAAAAAAAACTAAAAATAAAATACCTTGAGAGTCGGATCCAAGATCAAACAGTGAACAGCTCTCTTGATCAAAATTGGACCGCTAGACGGTAGGAGAAGCATAAATCTTCTATATTGTAAGGCAAGTACAAAAACATTTCCCTTTACACATACCCATCAATGTTTATAATGTATGCAATGCTCCCTCCATAGTAGTGCTTACTTCTACTAGATTATTCTCAAAAAAAATATATATATATATATATTATTAGTTTTCTAACAAGTAAATCTCATTTTCTAAAAATTGGAAGGTTCTATTCAATCTTGAGACATTATTTTTTTAAAGTACTTGAAGCGTGCAATTGGGAAAGAAAAAAATTATCCCGGTTAAGAGGTTATATCCCCATGATCCTAAAACTAATCCTAGGTGGCGTTTTACCTAAGGGAGGGGAGTAAATAGAAAGTATACTCCCGAGGGAGTAGAACATCTTTTGGCTTTTCCCTAAGCCAATGATCTACCACAAAATGATTTGAAGAATTTTCCCCATCGATGTGATAGAAGGAAGAAAACCCAACTCTAATATCTTTTGGCACGTTGCAAAATCGGTCAATAACCGAGTGCTCTGCTCTAGTCACATTAAGCACCTTAATGTTCATTCAATCATCGCCTTCAGACAAAACATCAAGCTCCATAGGCATGCAGAACCCATAGCCATAGGACACTACAAAGTGATTCAGATTATGAATCCAACAAGATGTAATTAACCTTATGAGATGCGAACCAAAAAAAGAAAGAAGGTTTGACCATGATCTTGGCCACTGAAAATCAATGTTTAACTTAGAACCGGGTCATAGAATGAGGGTTTGACAGATTGGAATGCAAATAAAAACTGAGTCCTCCGTTTTTTTTTACAATCACAACATTTAGAAAACAAGCTCGCTTGAAAAATTCCAGTTCTCCATTCATGGAACAAACTGTTAATAGAAATCAAAGAAAAATAAAATTATGCCTCGGAGAATAATATCTAAGAAAACAACCTCAGTATACCTAGAGACTACCATTGAATTCTAAATTTCTAGTGCATTAGAACAGATAGTATCAACATTTCACTCTTGTCCTCTTGAATGTTTCCTCCATCTTTATGCATAATTTGATGTAATGACCATTTTGTTGAATAGATATTATGATTCTACATCTGAACAAATTTTTTCCTTTAACCATGGTTTACTGCTTTGCTAAAAGTCTGCAAAACAAAATTTTACTCAAAACCAGAAAAGCTCAGATCAAAACAGGGCCAGACAAGAGAGATTAAAGTAAGTACTCTGGAGTGTGAAATGTGGAATAAGAAAAAGGAAGCAAAAAAGGATCAAAGTAGGATGCAGCCACCATAAAAACAATTCTTACATTTTTCTTTTTCATCTTGCAGGGAGCCTGTCTCACTCCAAAAAGGCCACAATGGCTCAAAAAACCAACCTTTTCCCATCTGTATTTCTTCTCCATCACCCCCGTATTTACAGGACAACGTTTTGGTAAATGGCAGCCACGAAGATGAAAGAGCACAGGGTAGAACGTTTCAAACTGAGGCTAGCCAAGTTGAAACACTAAGATTGATTGGGTTGGGATAATAAACGCGAATGGTTGTGCTCCCCTTCATAAGTGACTATTAGCATTGAAGGGTCTTCTAAGCACCTCTCAACATGTTTCCTAGCAGGGCAACCCCTCATGCTGCTACATTTGTAATATCCCCTGCAAAAGACCCAGATTGTTAGTCATTACTTGATTTTATTATTCCGAAGTTTCTTTTTGTGATTAAAAGGTTCCCACTTTCTCATTTACGACAGAAACTACATTCTGATTAAAAATAATCCATATTTAATATCCAGCTGTAGCTTCAACATCGTAGAAACTTCAACACTAAACACTATACTGTTATCAATGTGTCACACGTAACTACAGCCAATCTATAAAAATCTGGTACAGATATCGCTAACGAACACATGCATTAATCATTCAC
The DNA here is from genome assembly GCF_000471905.2 of Amborella trichopoda. The sequence goes on along the minus strand of NW_006497648.1, from coordinate 8,419,568 downwards.
AACATAAAAATGGCAAACCACCATTGTTATAATGCTTAAAATTGAGAGGAGAGAGCAAAGAAATTTAGGGTGACAACAACCAATTTCAATTTGTGCTTTATATATATGCCCTGCTCAATTATGCAGGCCATATTCAGACAGACGGATCAAATAGCAGAATTGCAAAGACAACACATCAATAATACATGAAGAAACAGATACAGTAAGATAGATCCATAATTTCAGCAAGTAAGAAGAAAGTTCCATTTTCAACATTACGGAGTACCTTCCACGGATGTGCTTAAAAAAGGCATCATATAAGATCCCACCACAACATAATCCAAAACCAAAACAGAAGCCATAGAGTAATACCGGCTACTCGTATCATATCTGCTACTTATACAAATGGAAGACAATGTGTTTATGTGGCAAAAAACTCAAAATGGGTAAGAATTTTAAAGAGTGAAAATCCCATATTATAATCATCAGAATGAAGAATATAGAGCAGAAACATCGATCAATCGGCAACCAAGCTGCAGAAAATATACAGATACTGGGACTGATAGAAGCAAATCACTGTAATAGACATATACAGAACATACTTAAGCAAAGAAATAAACTGCCAGTGGGTGCAAATAAGCCCATCTCCATGCAAATAAATCATCAAAACAATTACAAGAGAACAAAGAGAGAGAGGAGAAATCTCAGAGATGAAATGAAGGGAAAGATTAGTCTCAAATTATACCTTGGATGAGGAGAACCTTTAATTGGTTTTTGTCCATACTTCCTCCATGAATACTCATCAGGAGGGATATCAGCAAGCTTGTTACTAATTGCAGGAACCTTAATGGATCTCTTCACCCTAATTTTCCTGCAAAAAAACCTACCCATACTCAAAACGAAGAAAACAAACATAAAAACCTAAATTCTTTCTCCCTCTTCTTCTCATGCAAAACAAAACAAAAAAAAATCGAGAATGAAAAGGAAAAGAAAATGACCTTCTCTTTGAACAATGACATCTCCCACTGGTGCCACATTTCCCACTCCCATCTTCACCTTTACCAGAGCACCTCCTCTTCTGGCTATGACCACTTCTATCCTGGGAAGAAGCAGGAATCAAATGGAACGGCTTCCCATCCATACTAGCTACACTTCCATCCATGCTCAGTGATGAAATGAATGACCTCGATGAAATCGTCGGCGTACAGCTCGAATTATCAAACTTCAAATTCATGCTCCCACTGTTGCTTCTCCTGTACATGAGATCAGCTTGGGCCTGCAACTTCATTTGTTGCTGAAACTGCATCATGTGCTGAATCTGCTGTTGCTGAATAATCTGTAAATGGGTGTTTGGTCCCTGAATTTGAAGTTGGGTTTTGGAATCAGAGATGGGTTGTTCGATTTGGGTGGTCTCCAGTAGAGATTGCTGGCACGTGGAAGGTTTCGAAGGGGCTTTCCTGAACCTTGCATGGCCTAATCTCTGGTTCAGGAGAGAGACAACCTTCTGAAATTTCACTAAAGCCTCTGAAGTGGTGGAACCCATAAGGGTTTTCAACTGTAACTGATCTTGGGGCTGAGATAAAAGGCTCAACACTCTGTGGCAGCATTCAACAGCTGCTCTATTAGCTTCTTCCACCTCATCCATTGAACCCCCTAAACCAGAAAAACCCTAACCCTGATATTGAAACCCTAACCCTAATACTGAGTAACAAATCCCAGAAAAACCATCATATTTCTCCTATCAAACAAGAACAAAAACTTGGCTTTCCTCAACCAGATCTGTGGTACAAAAGAGGGTTCTAAAATTCAGAATCAGAGAGAGATGTCCATCGATCTAGAGAGAGAAAAAAAACCCAAACTGGGATTCGATCATGGCCGCCAAGGAGTCGAGCTTTAAGCCACGTAAAGATATTACAGAGAGAAAATGAATATAAAGGAGGGGGGACATGATTCTTTTCAGTTTAAAATGGGAAAGAGACCATGAAAACTGTGGTTTTTCAAAGAGGATGAAAGCGAAGGTGGGCTCCCGCCGCTAGGGTACGAAAAAACCCTAGAATTCTCGATCTGCCATGGATGCTGAGATCGAAGAACACGGAAAAAACGACTAAGGAACAGTGGAAACGATTGAAAAGGGGGAGAAAAAATGGAGGTTACAGGCATAAGGCTTTGACAAAATGGAGGGTCGTACCACGCTGCTACAGACAAACGAAAGAGAGAAATTAATGATCAAAAAAAAAAGAGGAAAGAAAAAGGTCTTCGTAATCATTTTAAATGGAAAAAATTTACTATAATACCCTCCGTAGTTTCGGTTTGGAACGAAACTACCCCTAACGGGTTTGCTCGTAACTGACAACTCGTTTGAAATACCCACGAGATTGAGGAATATGTCCCTCAGGTCCTTCAGGAGGAGGCCCTGTTTCGTAACGCCTACGGAATATATGAGAAACAGGAAGCCTTAGAGAAAAAACGCAGAATAGAAAACTTATCGCTAGAAGCGGGAAAAGCTTTAGGTGCAATTTTTGTAAAAATCAAATAGAGCTTGGATAAAGAGAAATTGAGAGATGGTGAGCAGACCAACCAAATAAAAGAGTAAGGGGGGGGGACCTCCCTCCCATTTCCCCCTTATTTATCTGAGAAATCTGGCGGCTATAAATTTCCCTAAATTTTTGGGGAAAAAGTGTGGAAACAGTGAGAAATACCTGTATTTTCTACACTTTTTTCCATTTCTAAACAGGCGAAAATGGCGTAAATGATAATAAGGAGAAAATGACATATTTTATCAATTGTTGTGTTTCTCTTGTTTGGGAATGGGAAAAAAAAGTGCGGAAATGTGGAGCTTCGCATTCCTTTGGGTTTTGCTCACTTTTTTCTAAATTTAGGGAAAACTGCAGCACACCCTAAGGGGTGGGGTGATCCACCTATTTCTTAGAGAAAAGGAGAAAACGCGAGCCCCTTCATCCTCATTTTATTTTTCTAACCTCATGATCTCTCTCCCCCTCTCAATCTACCTTTGACCTAAGCTTTTTCCCGTTTTCACATACAAGTTACCACAGAAAGGTTCTCAACTTCTACCCTTTTTTTTTTTTTGTTTTATTGTTTCTTCAAAGCTTCCACTTTTAAGAGATTCTCCAGGAAAACAACATTCACAGTTATCAAACGGCTCCTAAAGGTATTTGGTTTTCTTTAGCGGAGTGACCATCATTAAGGTAAGTGATGATTTTAGAACCATCAGTATAAATTCTTAAATTCTTTTGCCACTGAATATTTACAACTAATAAGAAGTTCTCAAATGGCATTGACCTTGTCATCCATTATGCGGATAATCTAATATTAAAATTTATAGGATATTTATATCTTCATCATTTTTATATTTTTTGAATTTTTAATTAAAAATAAAAATAAAATTTCAAACTACCATATAGGTTTTGACACCAAATGTGCATCTGCCGATAGGATTTGGACGTGTATGTTAATACTGTATTAAATAGCACCCAGATATTTGTTTCTAATTATGTACAGTATGGTTTTCTAAGTAAATTCTACCATACAAATTCTAGAACCAACTGCTGGACGTACTTCATCGGTTTTCAATTGTTATGATAGAGAGAGAGAGAGAGAAAGCGGGGTAGCCAGCATCAACCAACCCCTCATCTGCTGCAACAGTTCAAGAAAGAGTGAGTAGTGAGAGAAACAACAAAACCATTACCACCACTTTGTCGAGTGTTTTGGAATCGGCCGAGTCGGATCAGAATCACGAGCTTCTCAATTCTTAACTAAGCGAATTATGTTGGTTTGACATGAACGGGCACACTTTGTATATTATCCATTTACTCCCTTAAGTAAAACCCAATCAGCCGATAAACTAACCCAAAGTTAAAAACTTCCAATTGAGCTCTCTATGCATTAAGAAAAACATAACTCAAGATTAAACAAAGGTTGTCCAATTTTTGAAGGACGAGATCTAAACGTCATAACACTCATAATTTAATATTTATTCTGAAAATAATCATCAAGTGATTCTTAAGTTATTCCAAAATTTCAAAACGAAAAAGTCCTCCTATTTTATATATATATATATATATATATTGGAAAATTGTTTTATGGGGGCTAGACCGTATTTCTACAATATGTGGTCCCAAAGTATAAAGCATACATCTTTAAGATGGATGCAAATAGGTGGCTCATCTAAAAACAATTGAAACTAACGGTCCAAATGCTATTTTAATATAATTATTATTTCTAAATTAAAATATTTATTTATTTATTCATATTCATAATCTTCTTGACAGAGATTACATGTTTTTAAAAATTAAATGTAATATCTCAAAAATAGATTTCAAATATGTGAGTCACAAAAACTGTGTCTATATATGTTTTAAGAGTAATGATCTTATGAAACCCTTCCACACTCATGTGTATAGGATTTCAAATGATCACTATTAAATTTGATACAGGTATTTAAAATTTTCAAATATTACATCCACATGATAAATTTTGTAAAGATGTGTACCAAATTTAATGGTAATCTTTTGTATGGGTATAAAAAAAATATAATAAATTTACTGTTTATATTTTAACCAAAAAAAGTAAATGTACAATATATGAACGGCTTCTCCCAAGTTTCATAAGAAGTTGAGGGTAGTCAATGGTTGCTTATTAAGGTGAGAAAATGGCATATTAGAGATTTATTTTTTCAAATACGAGAATACCCCTAAGTGCGCTAAACTGGGCCACCTGTAGCCGTAATGATTAAGACCTAACGTGGCGATCCAAAAGTCGGAGATTAATTTTACGGTGATTATTGCTGTAATCTTTTGTGCCAACCTTATTGTTACCATAATCACGTCACGTTTTTTTTTCCTTCACATGGTCAAGTGAGAACTGCATTTCCATATCTACCCCCAATGCTTATACACGTTCGCCATCTTCAGTGGTTCTAGAGAGAGAGTGAGACTAGAGCTCAAGAGGACACGGAGCATCGCCTATGGACAGTGTTATAGAGGAATATACACGTGGGAATATCACATATGAGAGGGAGGCACGTGGTAGAGAGATACTTACAGGGTGAAATACCTCCCAGAAGTGATATTTCAATGATGTGGGATAGAGAGAAAAACGATTCACTCAAAAAAAAAAAAGTTAAGAGAGATAAACAACTGTGAGAGAGAGAGAGAGACCGAAGTGCGATGGTAGGCGGTGACCAATGGTTGTTTTTGTTTTTTTTTTTATTGAGACGTGGAAATAACGTGTTTTTTTTTCGGTAAGTAAGAATAACATGTTCAAACACTGTAATTAGTTAGGGAAAAGTAGTTGATAATTAATAATTTAACGATAATCCCGATAAAGGTTTAGATTTAGTGAAAATAGAATATAAGTCCATCTCAAATCTTTGTCTGAAAAATACTTTGGACCAATGGTTTAAAAACCGGATCGGTGACCCGGATCGGGCTTTTCAAAAATCGATTCGGATCGGAGAATCGGCGATCCGGATCGGCGAATC
>NW_006497648.1:8354382-8408065 GCF_000471905.2 Amborella trichopoda | reverse complement strand
TACGTTAACGTTAACGTTAACGTAACTAAGTAACGTAACGTAACGTAACGTAATAGTAGTATAGTACGTATATACTATAATATATATATAGATACCNCTACTCAAAACATTCATTAGAATAGGTCGTTTTGATACCCGAATATCATCAAATTAATAATCTCAACATCAAGATGCATGGACATGAGAAACAAATAGATTTCAAGTTTTGAAAATAATATATTTTGTAACACATTTTTTGACCATCAATTTTAAAGGTTTTCAAGTTTTCATAGATATGTCATTCTACACTATTTTTAAAGCTTTAAAATTCATTAATAAATATGAAAATATATTTTAAGGCTATAACAAAGATTTCCAATATTGAAACCACATTTATCAACACTATTTGAAGGTAGGCTCTAATTTGATTGTTTAGAGCCTAGGCTCTATACAAACCGCACCCTATTATAAAACGAATATGTGAATTTAAATGTATAATTAAAAAAAGGGTGGGCATTATGCACGGCATTTAATTTAAACAATCAAAATAAAACATAATTTCAAATTATGTTGGAAGACTATAGTTTAAATGTCGTAAACCTTATGATGAAGTCGAAATATATTTTCACTTTCACTTATGACGGATTAAACAGATCTATGAACGATGAAAATATTGAAAAGTGACAATCCACATTACTATAAGATGAACTATTTATAGGGCTTACAAATTATTTATTTATTTCTATATAACTCGAGTTCGAGTTGATCAATGAAGATTTTATATTATAAGTGTTGGCTTGTGTGGCCATGAGGTCTCAGCTGCGTCACCTATTTCTATAGATCTCATTTATTTTTATAGGAGTTATCCCATGTATGTTTATGATTATCTATTTGTAAATAATTTTATTAAAGGGAAAATTTCGTATAGAACCAACTCTAATTCTTCGTATTATTTTATGGTAAACTCTCATTCCGATTTTCTTTCTAACTACATAAGAAAACCCATCAAGAAAATATAGAAAATTTTATCGAGCCTTATGAAGCTTCTCTTGTCTCTTTAAAGGGAAAAGTTTCTATAGAGCCGAGGCTCTAAACAATCAAATTTGAGCCTACCAGAAAAATTTCACTAGAAAAGGTTGTTTTGATGCCCAAATATCTTCAAATTGATCATCTTGACATCAAGATGTATAGACATGAGAAACAAATGGAATTCAAGTTTTGGAAATAGTGTATTTGTAATGCATTTTTTGACTGTCAATTTTCAAAATTTTCAAATTTTCATAGATCTGTCGATTTACACTATTGAAGTTTTAAACTTTATAAATAAAAAAAAATATATATTTTAAGGCGATCACGAAGATTTTCAGTATTGAAACCACATTTCTCAAACATTATTTGAAAGTAGGCTCTAATTTAATTGTTTAGAGCCTTGGCTCTATGCAAACAACACATCTCTTTAAAACGGCTCTTAGTAAAAATCTGAGCTCTGTGATCACCAGTCTCACTGCAGACCCCTCTCAAATCTCGGCATGTCACTCATCCATGCTCCAAAATTTTGCTTTGAATAAGAACAACCATTTTCAATATAGTTTTGAGGTTTACCTTATGAAATACAAGGTCGATACCTTGTGCAAATCTTTTCCTTAAAAAATAACAAATCTAAATACATATACGTTATCCACCAAAATTAGTTTCAAGGAAATTTTGTTCTTTATTAAATAAAAACTTCAGGGGTAGGGAGTACACACCATGCACCAAAATACTCCTTTAGAGTTCCATAAGGTACGTGAGGGACATTTTGGGTAAAATAAAGTTATCGATGGCAGGCCCACACCATATGCATGATTGTCAGAAGTTTATGAAATTTTCCTAAAACAAAAACATTCCAAATCAAATTCAGGGGCAGTTTCGTCCAATAACCCCAATTACAGAACAGGTAGGGCTAGGGGCTTCACGTACCGTTAGATGGAGGGCAATCCAGTAATTTATCTGTCTTTCTTTCCAATCACCGTCAAATCATGACGCCCTCATTCGTCAAACCTTGGCGGCTTTTTGTCTTCCCTATGCTCTTTTTGACATCTTGCTTTTAAAAAAATAAATTATTAGTGAAATAAATTGGGTGATTTTCATTAAAAAAAATGAAAGATAGTGAGAAAAAGGTGAAGCGGGAGTGGGTGGGGGAATATTTTGTTTGAGAAGCGTGCAAAAGTCAAAGAGGGAACAGCGCAGCGTCTTGTCTTTGTTTTGTTTTCAATGTTTTATTTTTTAATTTTTTTCCTTTTTATTCAAAATTTTCCTGTTTTTTCGCCTTCTGCTTTTTCAGGTCTTTGCCGAGAAGGAAGGAATACGAGAGGGACGACGCCTTCATATTTGCCACGTGGCAACACTTTACTTTGACCACGGAAGTTAAACTTGGGGGATTAAATTACCTAGGATACCCTCGCCTAAGTTTGAAATAATGGGCCCTTCGGTTTTCTATTTTTCTTGCTCCTCGCCCCCGCGGGAACGGAGCAAGCGAGCATGGGGTGCCAAAGTTTAGACTTCCATTTTCACCCTCACGATTTTAAAAACCACTAATTAGAACCTCATAATTTGTCCACCTTTTAAGACGGTAATTTGTCCATTTATTATAAGATAATAGTGTGCATACAAAAAAACAAACGGAATTTGTCCACGTTTTGTAGTCATCAAGGCGTACAAAAAAACAAAAAGTCATTTAAACTAGTGATCTGATTTTGCACCAAATCTTCTATGCACCAAAGTGACTTGCATGTAGAGAGAGAAAGTAGACACATTTTTTTATTTTCAGAGAAAAAAAAACTAGTGGGAAATTATGGGGAGAGAGAAACTAAGTTGTTAAAAAGTGGTCGGAAATAGAGAAGAATGTATTTTTTAAATAATGAAGTTTCTATAAAACCTAGGTTTTATAAAAACAAAATAAAACCTCATCTCAAATCTCTTTCGAAAATCATTTTTGGCAACATAAATCTCCATGATAGCTCTAAAATCAATTTTCAACATCGACAATAAAATTTGAAACTAAAAACATATAAAGATTTTACGGATATATGAACACTTATTTTTAGGACGAATGGACCGTCTAAATAATTTGTTAGAATATACAGTATTTTAAGAGCTAGAAATCATAATTTTTTTTACAACCGTAATGTTCAAGATGATCGATATAAAAGTTTTTCAATGCCTGAATTACAATTTTTTATGAGTTATGAGGTGAGGCTTTGTTTATTTTGATCGGGCTACAACCCTATCAAACCATTCTCTTTTGCTAAAGAGTGAATGATCGCTGTCACTACTGTTTATATGATATGTGATTGTGGACTTTCCAACACCATGTATGCAGCTTTTGTCTCATGGGCGTGTCTTAGCCGTTGGATCTCACCTTAGGGCGCGTCATTTATTCCCATACATGCAAACTACAATTTCAAAGTTTTTTAAGGTCACGCATTAGTTTTGAGATGGTAGATCAGGTTCCTAAAATTACTCCTAAATTGGATTTGTACTTGAGCGAGTAATGGGCAATGTCCTGTAGAATATTTTGAATTATTTTATTTTATTTTTAATTTGGATGTTTTGTTGCCGAATAAATATTAAAAATGAAAAAGGGGTATTTCTTAGATTTGGGATCAGTTGGTGATACTTTTGGCCCCAATTTAAGCCTCAAATCCTTTCCCGGGAATCTTTTTTAATCCATTTTAACATTTTTTATTTATCTACTGGCTTTTTGAAAATCAAAATAATATGGAATTGCAGTTTTTTAAATAATGGGAAATTGTGAATTTATGGTCAAAAGCTCTTACAAAATCATTCTGGGCTTAAAATGGTCCTATTTAACACGTGAGGTTATTTTTTAATTTTTATTTCAGTGGGGTACCTCCTAAAAAATTAAAAATACTTAAAATTGCTCATGTTTGTGATTAAAAAATCTGAATAATTGAGGTATTTTGGTAATTTAGCTAAAGCAAGGGTAATCACGTTACATGTGTTTTAATCTAAAATACTAAAATGTCCATGATTATTCACGGTTTCTCATCTTAAATTAGGACAATTCAAGTATTTTAAATTTTTTTTGAAGAGGTACCAATTGAAATGATAACGAAAAACCAGTAACCCCTACATTGTTAAATGAGATAATTTGACCTCCTCAATGATTTTGTTATGGCTTTGGACTTTTTAACTGATATTTTTTCTTAATTTATTTTATATTTATTTATTATTTATGAAGGGGAGAACAACACTTTGTGAGCCGAATCGTCGAGGCAACTCGCACTAGGCATGCCCAAGTCAGGAGCCGAGCGCAAGTTTTCAAACACCAAAAGTGAACCATAATTTTGTTGGATTTTCAGATACTTCAATTTTAGTTTTCTTAAATCTTTCTAAAGTAGTTGGGAAGTTTGGTATATCATTGAAATCTTTAAGTAAGTTGGTGATATCACTGAAATTTTCCGTTATTTGACCTTGAAAGTTGGGAATTTTGGGTTAGTTGCATTACATTCATGCACTATGAGAAGCATGTAATTTCTTTAGCTAATAACCAAGTCATATCAAATTTGCTTTTATACCAACTTTCAGCAATAATATATAACCATTTTATGCCCATGTTTTGACTCTTGGTGACCATCACGTGATATAATTTTGAAATAAGGGAAGAGTATACAAGCTCCCCCTAGAGCATACGACACATTTTTTTTGTTTTTTTTTTTTGTGGAACAGGCTACCATACACCTACTGCAGATGACCTACATGAGGGATGTTTTCAATATGTGAAATTTTGGGAAGCACTTAATAATTGTTTGATCATTATTTTTAAAAGAAGAAGTATGAATTTCAAGTTTTCTAACATTGAGATATGCCCCTTTGCAACATTGGACGATCTCTCATCAATATTGAGACATTATTTCCTTTTTAATTGGATATAGATTGGGGTTTGGAAAGTATTTTTTTTTCAATTTTCAATACAACACCTATTAGGAGGTATTCTTTTAAAAGGGAAAAGAGTACGCGTTAAGATGACACAATTGAGGCTACTGAGAAAATAAATGGGGATTTATTGCATCATTAACCATATGATCCTTCATAGAAGGGAATTGACCCCAAATAGTTGAAAAATAAATGATTAGTTATATAAGCTTAAGGTATTACATCCCCAAAATTTAGGGTCCTCTTAGATTGATTATCCGAGGAACAAATACATAGTATGCTCCTCGAGGAGCATGATATGTTTTGGCTTTGAAAACTTACATCCCAATTATACATGTGATTGTACTTTGTGCAGGGAGATGATTTCCATTATATAATGTTCAAAATTTTTAGGGATAAACCTAGTGCAGGCCTTGTATTTATATATAGTGGCAGTCACTTAAGTCTTGGTGCGATGTGAAACATCGCATGATTAACTTTAAAAAATGCCATAAAAATATGGGCACGGTTTTTATGCTTTTCCTACAGCTCTATCCTTTCCCTTATCCAACTGTCCATTATGAATGGAGAGCTAAGATTGTCCCAATCATAATGTCACGTCTTTACATTATTTTATTTTTAATTTTTTTTTATAAAGTATTTTGACACCAAATTTTGGACGTCCATTCATCTATTAAAGTCACAATAGTGAAAAATATAATTTTTTTTTTCAATAAAATAAAATGACCAAAATAATCGTGAAAGTTTCAAAAGGTATTTTAATCATTATATTTTATCAAAAAAATATTTTTAATAGGCATACCCAATGAGAAGATGACACGTACCAAATTTCATATTTATAAGGAAGATAAAACTTCTATGCTATAGGAGAAGCATAGAAACATTTCCCTAAAAATATTTACTTTCCCTTCATCAGTGAGGGATGATAGAACTTCTATGCTATAGGAGAAACATAAAAACCTTTCCCTAAAAATATTTGCTTTCCCCTCATAAGTGAGGAACATAAGTAGTGACTTACAGTTTAGAAATGGAGACCGCAAGCAACTAACTCTCTCTCTCTCTGCATATTTGGCATCCAATGAACGAAAAGGTTTAATGCACCATTAGGTCTAATTAACTATAGTTTTGTTTAATGTAATGGGTCAATTCAATCTATTATCTTGAAAAAGCTTCCACGACCAGGGTTTGTTTGCCATTATGTTTTGGTGGAAGCCTTTTCAGATTACAATTAAAAGGATTTCATGTAAGTGGAAATAGCTCATTCACTTTTTAAGGGATAAGGTTTAAAAACACGGTTTGGTGATTTGGATCTCTTTTTCAAAAACTGGTCCAGATCAGCAGATCGGTGGTCTCGCTAAGTGAACCGAAGATCATATTTAAAAAAAAATAGAAAACAAAAAATATTTAAAAAACACAAGTAGAACTGGTTCCCGATATTTAGGTGGAACTGAACCGGCCCGATCAGTTCCCATCCAAACCGGCTGGTTCAGATTTGGTTCACCGATTTTTTAAATCTTGAAAATGACTATTTGAATAATAAATGGTAAAGTCCATGATCTCTGAGAGAATTAATTAGTTTGGATTCTCCTTGTTTGATCCTCCCGTTTATTCAATCGTGGTCCATCTCAAGTAGCTTGTCCACAGGTCAGGTCGGGTCGGGTCCAAGTCGACCTCATCAGTTTGAGGTCAATTGGCCCTAGACTAATCAAGTTCAGTATAAAATATAAAAAACTATAGATCTACAAAATAAGGGTGCGGTTTCTATAAGGTTGCATCATTTCGGTGTAAAAAATTATTAAGATTATTTGAAAATATATTTTCGTATTTAATTATACAATTTTAAACTCTAAAATGATTAAAATCCAATAGATTTATAAACATATGAAAATATTGAAAATGGATAGTCTGAAATAATGTGTTGCAAGATGCATTATTTCTGGGACTCAAATTTTTTTTTTTTTTTTCATATTCATATATCTCGATGTCGATATGATCAATTAGAGAGTTTTCAACATTAAAACCATTGTTTTCGATGAATTTTTGAGGTGGTTATTTAATTCTACATTTTAAGGTTGCAACTTTATATGAACTTTTTCTATAAAATAATTATATGTATTTTAACTATGTGTTTTGTACATACATGCTTAAATGTTCTAACTATTGTGTGCGAAAGCTCTAAACCCAACGGGTTATTTTTTGGTAAATAAAGTACGAGAAATAAAACATGAAACACATACCACAAGAGCGCAAAGATTTACATTGTTCATCCCATAAGGGTTACATCCTTGGGCTCTGGCAAACTAATATCCACTATACCAATGAAAGTTATATCAAAGATTTTGGGATATATAGTTACCTCTCTAACCTCGACAAAAACCGAATCGAATAAACCCATTTTAAACCACTCTCTCAACCGACACCACATTGTTCTTCCTTCTCTTTACTTCAATTAACTATTATAGACAACATTAAATAGAGACACGAGAGCAACGATAAACTTTCCATCTAACTAAAAAAAAAAACCACCCAAAATATCTATGAAAACCAATTCTCTACAAAAAAAAAAACCAGCTTCTCAATCTTCATGAGTTTACAAGAGGCATCATTGTAATGTTTCTCTTCAAAAGAAGCTCTTTTGTCTCTAAAAAGTAGACATTGCATCTTATATACAAGAGACTTGCCTCCCTCTCTAGAGGAATTCACCTTTCCACATATATAAGGTTAGGAATCCAATTTAAATAAAAAACTTCTTATAAATGTTACATATATCTCAAGAACCAAGAGTCCTAATCTTATTGGATTTCTATTTACTTTAAAAACTTATCAATATCAATCTTAATCCCACTTAATATGGGATTTTTTTATGTGGGTGATTTTGGATCGCACCAAATCCAATAATTTCCACCTTGATATCAAAATCACATGCTCACTATGCCAACATCCATTAGTTTCATAAATTCATCTTTTGTCAAAAACAATTTCTTCATCATTCTTGCTGAAAAATAGTGCTTGCTATCAAATTTCTCCATCTCGAACTTATTTGATATCTTTACCGACATACCAACAACCACAAACCAGACTCTGATACCACTTGTTGTGTGCAAAACCTCTATGCCCGATGGGTTAATTTTTTACAAAGAAAGTACAAAAAATAAAACATGAAACACATACCACAAAAATACAAAGATTTACGTGGTTCACCCCAGAAGGGCTACATCCACAGGCACGACAAACTGAAATCCACTATACTAATAAAAGTTACGTCAAATATTTTGGTACATAGAGTTACCTCTCTAACCTCGACAAAAATCAAGTTGAGCAAACTCCTTTTAAACCACTATCTTGACCGACACTACATGTCGTTCTTCATTTTTTTTACTTCTGAAAATCATTACGGACAACACCAGATAAGAGACGTGAGAGCAACGAGAAACTGACTTTTGCTTTTGCTATAAGCAGGTAACAATGATTGTTGACTATGAGATATGAAATTGAGTCCATAGGAATATTGGGGACAAAGTCTAAACCAATTTATTTTGAACCTTCTAAGATTCCCAAACAGTCAAGCATTACATCCAATGGCTAGGAATGAATGTGACTTATGATGATCTTACATTATGCAATCCCTTGAACGTTATGACCTTAAGAGATAGCATTGTAGATCTTAGCAGCATAATTGGATTTCAAGTGCATTGCTTGCGCAATGCAAGCTGCACTTATGCGCTGCTAACTCTAATCGGAGAACATAAGCGATGTCATTAAGAAATAGCTCTTCACTTTAAATGGCATAAATAGTATTTTACAACAACTGATCTTGATTAGGAATTGGTTGATACCAATTCTCGGAAGGTGTCGGTATTGGCATGGTTTCCCCCCTAAAAACCCCATAGTCTTTTCGTTTTTTTTTAAACTTATTTAATGTTTTTTTAGTTACCCTTTCCAAATCCCTATTTTAATTTATTTATATTTTTAATTTTTAAATAACTTCCCTTATTAGCGATTTAGATTGATCCAGGTAGACAATAGAGGATCGGATTTGCATAGTGGAAAATTACCCCACCAGTCGGGGTTTTGAACCACCAAACATAACATATGACAAAGCCAATAGGAGACAGCGTTTTGCACTTAATGGTGGGATAGATGGCAGTGCCATTAGGAAATGGCCTTTTACTACTTATTTTATTTTATTTTTTGTTTTTATTTTTATATTGATTTTATTAGGGGTGCAGTTTACATACGGACGCATCCGTAGGTGTAGAGGTAAGGTGCACCTTCAAATTTTATCATGGTATATAATTTTGATGTAAAATGTTCTTAGGATGATCTCAAAATCTATTTTTATATATAATTATAAAATTTTAAATTTCAAAAATGGATAAAATCAAGTAGATCTATAAACATATGAAAATCTAGAAAATTGATAGTGTAGATAATATGTTGTATAATGTACTATTTCTGAAACTTAAAATCTTTTTATGTTTCATATTCATATATCTCGATGTCGAGATGATCAATCAAAGGGTTTTTCAATATTAAAACTACCTTTTCAGATGGATTTTTTAGGGGCATCCGTAGTTTTACATTATAAGGTAGCATCCTTATAAAAAGTTTTTCCTTTTATTAGATATAAGAACAAATAAGTGGAACGTTATGTTGAGGCATCCATAATCAATTGTATCCCAACCCCATTTAGGATATGGCCTTTTACTTTTTTTTTTGGGTAAGTATTAAAAGGTAAGTCACTGAAGATTTGGGCTGCTACCTTTTGATGAGAATGGAGTCAGAGACTTTATTATAGGGCTCGTTGGCACTACCGCCAAGGCCCCAACCCATTCTCAAAAGGTAAGTTAATGCGGATTTGGGCCCCTACTCTTTGGTGAAAATAGAACCAGAGACCTCATCGAATGCTCGACAGGCCCTTTACTCTCAACACCGGAATATATGAAACGGCCTTTTCCTCTTTTGTCTTAGCAGCCGACCATATGACTCTGCTGTTAGGAAACGACATTTTACTCTTAACAAGAAACATATGACAATGCATTTGGGTAATTGCTTAAGCAAATGACTATGCTCGATGCTCAAACAACATGAAGCTTCAATGTTAATGGTGAACTCGATGCACTAGCATGAAGTTCTACCATTAATAGCAATAAATAGACCTTTTTTAAAAAAAAGAAGTAAAAATCATATTAAGAAAATACTTCTATCTTGAACAAACATTCTGCAAAATTTAAGTAAATACAGATAAGGCAAATTATGATTTATTTGGACTCGATTTCGCAATATGCAGTCTAGTTATAGCGATGATACCCCTAGGAGATGATACCTAGAGAATGAACAACTGGCTGATTTGCCTTTTACTAAAACTCAAATCAAATTTGGGATGAGAATTTTTGTTTTGGTGGTTTAAGCTTTGATTCTATGAAGATGATGCTTTATGGGGTTCATTCCAGAACAAGAATGAGAGATTATATCAGGAAACAGGTTAGGGTTAAGACGGTACATGCTAAATTTTCATAGCCCAATGTCTCAAGTTTCATTTCTATATAACCTTGTCAAAAAGAAGAAGAAGAGAGATGATATCGAGAGAGAGAGAACCTTCTTCAAATTCCACAAGAGAGAGACAAACAGAACATGTATGTTTAAGATCCCCTCCCTCTCAAAGTTTATGTGTATTGACCTCCTCCTTGGAAGCCAATACCTCTAAAAAGCAATTATGTCTACCATGACACTTACTGGCATTTGAGGTTGATTTTATTAATAGGCTATAGAGGCCAATACCTTTAAAAAGCACTAATGTCTACCATAACACTCCTATGTGTTTAAAATGGATTCTATTCATTAAGGAACACGTTTATATAAGGTTGCAATATTTTATTATATAAGTAAGGTGCACCTAAAAAATCCAATAGAAAAGAGTATTTCGAAGTTGAAAAACTATCCTATTGATTATCTCGATCTCGAAATGTATGGATGTAAAGAAAAAAAAAATTCAAGTCTTAAAAATAATGCATCTTGTAACAAGTAATCTAGACCTTCTATTTTCAAGATTTTCAAGTGTTTATAGATCTATTCAATTTGCATATTTTTTAAATTTGAATTTCATAATTAAGATTGAATATAAATTTTAAAGTCATTAAATGGTTCCGGACACTAAAACTGTAGGTGCACCTTACTTGTACAGTATAAGGTGGAAACTTATACAAACCTCACCGTTCTATTAATTAACAATGTTACGTCTCATGTTCGATTACTACCAAAAAGAGATAAAACGTAGAGATGGGAGACCATTGGCCTACCAAGAGGGGATCTCAATGACCCAAGTGGAAAAAAAAACAAAAACAAGTAAAAAAGGAAAAGTGGGTGGCCCTCAACGGCCTAACAAGAGATCGTCTCGCACAATTAAACCCAAAAAGTTTCAAAATAACATTATTATTCTTTGGTCATAAAACACCACTAATAATTTTCAAAATTACAACACTTGTTTAAAAATAAAATTTTCACGGACAAATTAGAAATAACCATAGTTGTTTTGAAACACAAAAAACTATCGAAAAAAAATAAGAAATAAAAAAAAATAGATAATACAAAACGTCTACACTTTTTAGAGTAAGTATAATTTTGAAAAGCCAAAAGATTTCATGCTCTTGAGGGGCAGTTGCTCACTCTTGTCTCATATATCTATTATTATTAATGGATTGTCTAAAATTACAGTGTAAGAGATCAATGTGTTCGATTTTACCATTGTACATCTTGTTTCATGCTACCAATATGGCTGCTTTTTTTATGGCTAGTTGCAAATATGGCTGCTTAGATATCATAGAACAGTTTGACTGTATGCAGTGGTTTATCTCTGAAAGAACCATTCATTATATGATTCCCCTGCCATTCAACTTATTTATTTGGAGCCTTTGAAGTAACAAATTCAGATTCTGAAATGGATCAAGCTATGCAATTTGGCTTTTTTGATTCCGAAGAGATATCCACTCCTAGAATAAAAATCCATTCACTTAGAGTTTGGCTCCCTGAAATTTTCATTCTAATTTGCATTGCCTCAAGCTTCTAATGCAACACGAACTTCATTTAATGAACACTAATGAATAGTTGCTTTTAGATGCTTTAGATATCTAATGATATTTAACTGTTTGGTTTTGTGTTGTTAATTCCAAAATATCCCTATTTAAAACAGTTAAACATGGCAAGTTTTTAAATAATATTAAAAAAACCAGTTTAGTCCCAGGTCATGGGGTGTGACTACATGAACAATCATGGTTTTTTTATGGATTTTGAAGGGCCATAGCTTCTTCTATATGACTCCAGTTGCCTAAATATTTTTGCACTTCTTCTCTAATATAAAACTTGTGCATCTACTAAATTTGGGAGCATTTTGGTACTAGAATTGGAAGTTACAAGCTTCCCATATTGTTCTAGTTGTACATCTGAAAAATTCTACATGAGCATATTAAAAAGTGTTCTGTGGATTCTCAAACCGTCCATGAGTACGCAAGTCAGTGCATGTGTCCTGGAGCAATGCCACCAAATAACCAATTGCATTGAATAACTCCATAATCAGGTGGGCCGATGGCTCGACGCATGGCCTAAAGAAAGAAATTCTATCATTCCACAAGTTTAGTTTATTGAGTATTCATTGATGATTGAAAATGTCAGGATAAAGAGAACAGAGAAATCAATCTCTGTGAATGATCTGTTGATCTGATGTTTCATTCATATTTATGTCGAATTCTCAAGAACAAATGGTAGTGAGTTGTGGAGATCTGTAGAGTGCCGAGCAGATTAGCTTTTGTGTTGATGGTCAGGATCAAAGGAAAGGGTCATGGAAGATTCAAGATGAGTGATTACCTTGTAGGATTTTTGGGACCTCTTGAGTTTTAGAAAGAAAAGACACGGTGCTTGTCTTTATCATATACACCATTATTTTTTATAGATTCTAGTGCCAATTCTTGTACTTGGTCTTGTTATGCTGGTTGATAATAGTGGAGTTGGTAATTTCTTTAATACAGTGTTTTGTAATTTGTATATTCAAGGTAAAATCATAGCTTCCAATGTACTAATGAGAATCAATGACAATGTTATCTGTTAGAGCAAAATAGCGGACTGGGATTCGTGTAGCCAACCCCAATTAGTTGGGAAAAGATTCTGATGATGATGAATCTAAGAAATGGAATAGTTATATGGTGTAATGCTTTAATGCATGCAATTATCCTTCCCTCGGAAGATCTTTTGGGGTTTTTGATGTTAAAAGGGAACTGTGGAGGGTAGGAGACTGTACAGTTGGAGGCAATTTAGAGGTTGCAAGTCATATTTGTGGCTGTGCTTTTGACAGTTACTAGTGATGATGCATGTGTCTCTTTGGAACCAGGGGTGATTTTTTTTGGGTAAGTAACCAGAGGTGATTTGGTTAGTTCTTAATGCAAAAGAGCACAGTGGATAGTCAAGTGGCGGTCCTCCTTAAGCAGGTGTGCCAGTGTTTTCCCTTGATGCTGATTCTTGTGGTTTGGCTGGTCAAGTTAATGATGTTAAGTTGGAAATATAATTGGATGGATTTTATGGAAACCTTGTTTTGATATGCTCCTTAAGATTTGTTTAGGTTGAAATACAAAACACATAAAGAGTCTGTTTGGAATGTGTTCTGCTAGGTCGTTACGGCTGTATTTTTTCTTTCTTGAAGGGATTGATGGAACTCACTCTATACCTGGAATGACCATTAATGTTAGATAGAATTAGTATTTAAAAAAATGGATCAGTGGTGCGGATTGTCTACCCCAAATCCAGATCATTCGGATCTCCAATCTAGTAAATTTCTTTCAAGAAAAATAAAACCAAAACAGTAATGCAGTAACTTTACCAGCACATTGTGATGTTGTACCCATTCCAATCCCATAGGTGAAGTCTTTTGGACATCATGAGAAAGGTTTTCTTAAAATTTTACATTTTGAACCTCTCAAAACATGAGTTTTATAAAAAAAATTTGTGTTGGGCAGGCTCCGAACCACCAACGTCTTACTCCTTCTCTGTCCCCACTACCACGGAAGCCTTTCCAGTAGTTTAAAATAGAAAAGATCCATTATATTCTATATCTTATAAAAATCACGCAATTCCTACGAAGAACCGGAACAGCTGAGGATGATTCTCGATCGGGATTGGCGATTTTTTAACAATTGGATAGAAGTGATTATCAACCCTTAGATTTGCTTGTGTAGGATTTAATATTAATGTCTAAACTTTGTTGGAGAAGATACACTCATTGTTATTTGATATAATAGGATTTGGATATTAGAATTAAATAAGTTTTAATACGACAGTGTAGTTCATTTGTGAAGGTTAGATCATGTTTTGGACAATATTTTGGGAAGGTCTGTTTCAGATGCTAATGACCATGGATTTGGGAGATATGGTATGTTAGTCTTGGAGTGTGAAAGCAGAGTTTGCGAGAGAAATAGACTGTATATTTTCCCTTAATGTTAGGTCTGAACTTTAAAACACTTAATCTTCTTATTTTGTTTCTGGTAGAAAAGCAATGAAATGCTGAAATTCTCTTCACATGCAAGAATAACAATAAAGGATATATCCTCATGAGTTAGAGTGGTGAATATGATGTCCATCCTAACATATTGCTTAAACATTCAGACTACCCTCAAATTGCTGTATGTATGGATATTTGTCAAAAACATGCTTGTGAAAAAGTTCCTTGAACTTTTCCAAGGCATTTGGTGAGCATTATGTCCCAAATTGGATGTTGTGTATTGTGTAAGGTTCTTTGATCTCTCCCCTACCACCTTTCACTTTGTTAAAATGATGGCTCAAAAAGGGCAAAGGGTAGGCCTAAAGGGGCATGGCATGGTTGGAAGTAGTGAAAAAAGATATGGAGACTTATGGCCTCATTAATGGTGTGGCCCTTGATAGGGTAGAATGACGGATTATGATTCATATAGCCGACCCTAAATAGCTGAAAAAAGGCTATGATGATGATAATGATGATGACGACGATAATGATAACTTGTTGGCTCTGTACATGGTTCGCATGGCTGTTAAAAAAGAGAGATTCCCCAGGGTACAGAGTCTACAGACCATAGAGTATCTTGGGCACATTAGTTTGTAATCTGTGGTCCCCTTTGCCCTCTTATTGGCTTTTCTAGATGATCTTCTCACCGCACTCTCTTTCTCACTCTCATAGGCTATTATCCTGTGTGCTCATTTTTTATCTCTCGTGCTGACACATGAAAATCACTGCAAGGTTATAAAGGAGTCCTCCCAAGAGTGGACTAGGCCACCAGTTTCATCTGAAACTTGTCATTTGGCGGTTATGAAAGCATGAATTACATCATTTACCCGAAAGAAAGAAAGCACGCATTGCATGCATCTGCTGTGCATGCTTAAAATGCATGGGATATAAGAGCAGAATTCAAGGTAATCTGACTTCTTCACTAAGTTCCTGGAATTTTCTTGGAAGAATTTTCCCTTTTTTCTATTGTTGCAGTTGTGTGGTGCATCCTAGGCCTATAGAACATCCTAGGCCTATAGAAAGCTTTCCTACAGATGATGCTCGGTGATTTTGTTCAATATATTTCCTAGTTTATGTCACATTATCTAAGAATGGATTAGGTAATGCTTTATGATGAGATGTCCCCTTGAGGTGAGCAGGTAACCTGATGGGATCCTTGTTATATGTAGCTTTTGTTGCAACGTAATAACGGATCTGAATTAAGGATGCAATGACTTCCTAGATAAGTTGCCCATTCATTGAATACACACTTTATATTCTTGTGTTAATGTGTTTTCCTTTGTAGTGACTTTTCCATTGGTCACTTGGTGAAATTGGAAAAAGACTGCCCATGCTGTTTCTTTCGTAGATGAGTAATATATCTATGGCCTTGAAATGTCATGAACTCATGCTCCATACATCACTGTCCACATGGCTTTTAGCATATTTAGTATTAGGAAGAAAAGCTTCGATGTTTGAGATAATTGATACTGGTGACATATATCATCTTTTATTGCATTAAAGAACATGCTAGTATTGCTTTAGAAAGGATGACTAGCTTCAAGCTGGTGATAATCTATTCTTCTACTCTATAAAACCAGAAATTAAAGTGGTTCATCCAAACTCCTATGTACAAACGCTTGACAGTCTCTTGGCTCGCACAGTTTGGGGCAGTGCTTCCACTATCTATTGGAGACTTCGCGACTAAAACCTATCAATCATTTGCAAACATTGTGATAAATGCAGACTATATGTTGTTCTCATAACCAATATATTTATATAAATATTTGTTGATTTTCAAGAATACCAACCTGATGACATCTTTTTTACATACGTAATTTTTTTTCTTCCCTTTTTTTATCTCTTGTTTGTTGATATGAATTTTGTTGAATATCACCATGTTAGATTACATTTAATTTGGCCAATGCCTGTTAACATGTTGGTTATGCAATTTCTAGAAATGGCCATTATCATAGGTCTGTGTATATGATTAAGAGCCGCCTTGGCTGTGGTATTCCCTGTCATGTTTTCTGTGCGATATTTAGAAGGAAAAACACCTTGGACTCTATAGTTGTGACCCTTTGGCCCCTGCTACTGGTTCCAAAGATTATGAAAACTAGTATATCCATCGGACATATACTTATTTCTTAAGTGCCTTCTCTATTGATAGCATGTCTTCCTTTTGCTCACTGCTGAGTTTTGTTGGCTACTTGGCTATGCTTGTTGCATTACCATAAATTCCTCAAAACTGATTACAGTTAGTTCCCTATACTTATTGAACTTGGTGGTCATCTCATAATGCCCAGTGACTGAATGTGTTGATCTCTTGTGAAGGACTGGGGCCAAAATACCTCAATAGCTGATGACAATTATGAAATACTTTGTAAAATCATGTTTCTCTCTTATTGCCTCGTCAAAAAATAAACGAAAAAGGTTTTACTTTGATGTACGCCGCACCAGTCTTCAAATAGTTCAATTACTCTTTTGTTGTTGGTTGTCTTGAACAAAAACATGATGACGACCTGGTGACAAGACTGAACTTGTAAGGACCCACTTGCACAACATGATCATAGTACCAGAGACAATAGCAAGCATAATCAATGTCTACAATGGAGATACCTTCAACCAAGTTGAAACTAAGCTGAGATGATTGGCCATTACTTGGCTTTCTCTGTCTCCTACAAGTCAGTCAAGTATGGAAAGCCTGTGGTTGGTGCCACACATTCGTCAGGGTGGGTTCATTTCACTCAAGCATACCAAGTTACCAACCTTACCATAGGACAAGTTCAACTAAGCTTAATAAAAAATTTGACAGAAGAAAGCTTCTTTGCTGCCTTTTTGCTCTTTTCTGGTTGTCCATTGTTTTGCAAGGAAATTCCATTGTTATAGAAGGAAATTCCATTTTTTTCTTAGGAAAATAACCTTTTGGATTCTATATTATTAAGAGAGTTGCCAATGATTGAAAGGATTGATAGATTATTTTATGACTACTAAAAGAAGTTTTGAGCTTGTTGGGATCATGGAGGATGCTTTTCTTTTTCCGCTTTGGGGTTGGTAGGTAAGTAATTTAGAGACTGATCAAATTTTTTTCTTGAGTTTATTTATTTATTTGTCTCTGCAAAATCATGATGTTGTGCGATGGAAAAACTGCATGCATGTATGTGTAGTCTTACACATCTAAAGATTGGTCTCATTCTTCATGTCATCAAATTTCAACCATGTCGACATTGCATGATTTTTGGACTTGAATTGCTAGGGGTCAGACTACGAGTCACTGGGTCAGATTGAGGAGTAGTTAACTTACATATTAAATGAATAAAACATCAAGATATCAGCTGATTCCCAGGTTCCTTGAATGGGAACTGCACACCTCCCATTCCTCAACCGACATGGATGAGTAGTGTTGCCGATTTTTAAGTCATTGCTATAAAGATAAATACTTTTTTTTCTATATTGTCACGACTTTTAAATTGATGGAAAGTGTGTATGAGAGATTTTTTCTTAGATGAGTACAATGAATATGAGAAAATGCATAATGATCCAAATGGCCATAGAAAAGAAATTCTCATAAATGTGGGGATCATTTCCTGAGTGGATGGATACCGATGGCGAGATATTGGACCCATTCATTAATTTTGATGATGGAATTTAGGGCTAGATCCTGTGATCCTTTTCCTTGTAACAATATACTATTGTTTAGTCAGCAGAGGTTAATGATATTGTAATAGTGTAGGAGTACAACGTGCATTTGCTCTCCCTGCGGCTAACAGTATTTATAGGAACCCAAAATTTGGGGTTGTACCCTACTCAACCTAACAACCAATTAGTAAAGGGAAAAGTTTATATAGAGCCGAGGCTCTAAAATCTTAAATTGGAGCCTACCACAAAAATGTCACTAGAAGAGGTTGTTTTGATGCCCAAATATCTTCAAATTGATCATCTTGACGTCAAGATGTATAGACATGAGAAAAAAATGGATTTCAAGTCTTAGAAAAAGTGTATTTTGTAATGTATTCTTGGACCCTCAATTTTCAAGATTTTTAAGTTTTCATAGATCTGTTGATCTACATTATTTTTTAAGCTTTAAACTTTACAAATAAAGATGAAAATATATTTTAAGGCTATAAGAAAGATTTCCAGTATTCAAACCACATTTCTCGATACTATTTGAAGGTAGGCTCTAATTTGATTGATTAGAGCATAAGCTCTATACAAACTGCACCCATCAGTAAAAAGGGAGTGTCTTATTCTTGCAACCATGGTCTGGCAATTTTTTTGCTGAGTTAGCGAGGGTTGAGTTTTGAATTGGGAATCATCATCATCCTAGCTTTATCCGAACTATTTGGGGTAGGTTGGTTTGAGTTGCGATTTAATTGTGAAAAATGTATAAGAGGCAATAATTACAATGAAATGCAGGTTCTTGCTAACCCTTGTGTACATATTATCCTCATTACATAAACTCGATGTGGAGTTGGCAGGTCTCATGTCTTATAGATGATACACCTCTATTCATTCGGAGGGTATCAATGCATCTACATACTAATTTTAATCTTCCAAGTTATATATCCCTTAGAGCCATTTGAAAGGATCACTTGCAGTTTTCTTTGGCAACCCTATTTCTTTATTGCCAAGTTACCCAAATTATGATGGAGGAGAGAGATTTTTCAGATATTTTTTAGGTACTTGTAGATACTTGTTTGTACATTTCATTTTTAACCTAGGAGAAGTTTGGTATGAGGCTTTATGTACTTCAATAACCATTTTGTTACGAGGTTTGTAAAATTCTCATAGAACCTTAGTTTACGAATGTCCGAAAAGAACTTTATTATAATAGTATATAATATTGTATTAATAATATTATTACAATCCATTATTGTTAATACAATTCAAACAACAAACACCTATATTCTAAAGATGTCAATTTTTGGAGAGGCATCTCCTCAAGACCATTTCCAGAGAACTGGAAAGAGCCTAAAGGAGCTCTTCCATCTCCACATTCCTCTTGT
Organism: Amborella trichopoda; assembly: GCF_000471905.2. The sequence goes on along the minus strand of NW_006497648.1, from coordinate 8,388,640 downwards.
TCATAGATCTTGGGTATATGAATTGCTTCTATTGTCATGATATGGAATTCTTTGTTTTTATATCGTAGCAACAAAACTAAAAAAACTTTTGTGGTTGGCGTCGGTTGATGATCAGATTGGAAGTATTAAAAGTTGCAATATTTATGTTTTCTTTTTTCCTCTTTTTTTTTTTTCCCTCCCTTTTGTCCTCTGCCTTTTAAATGTGCATTGATGTCTAGGTTTTGGGATTTTTTAAGATGTATTTCCTTGGGGTCTAGCCTTTATGATTTTTCCTATCTTTTAAGGAATATGTTATGTAATGAGACTATTTACTTTTTATATAAAGAAGCTACAATCATTATTGACCATTGGATATGAAATCGGGTGGTTGAGGATGTATCATTGATTAAGCACTGTCTAAAATAAAATTTCTCTAGTGTTGTGACACACGTCATTTTATTAGATTTCACATAGTTCGGAGTGAATGACCTCCTTGTACCAAAAGTAATCGGTTTCACAGTTCAAAATTGCAATACTTTTTATCATAATTTTTTTTTTTTTTTCTTTTTTTTCTCTCACTTTTCTATTTTATAGATGATGGGGATGGCTAAATATAATTTAGGATGAGTTAAATACGCACGGAGTGGAATGATGCTTGAATGCCCTGAACTGTTAGATGTGATCCCAATTTCTATTGGAAAACCGTTATATGTGGTGGTGTTAGGTCCGATTCAAGTACAGGGTGGGAATGGTTGAAGTCATAATATCACATTCAATATTACTCTAATTATAATTTTTTTTAGGAATCATTTTGGCATGAAATTTAAAAAATACTCACTTCTTGATATGTAGGCCACTGTAGAACTATGATGGGCCTTATTATAGATCACATGGACGATGCTTATACTCCCCCAAACATTTATATAGGACCCGTTTTGGTGAGTTAGCCAACTCACGAAAACATATGCATCCTCTTAACGCCCATCTTAGAGATGGACATAAAAAATATGTACCTCCAATACAAGTTAAATTGGATGGTAGAAAAAGAAAATATAAAAAAACTATTTATTTTTCATAAAAAAAAAAAATTAAAATCATTATCATCATCATAGTTGAGATTAACAAACCCAAAGGTTTGGATCTAAAATCCATCTTAAAGATGGATTTTATTTGACAAGATATATTATGTTTTGATATGAGGACCATAATGTACATTTTGCTCTCTTGGGCAAAATACCTATTTAGGAGGAACCTTTTTGTTGAAATTTTGGGATCTGTTTTTAAATCAATAGATGAGTGTCTTCAAAGACATTGATCCGACTGCATAAAATTTGAATAATAATCTATTTAGTGTTAAGACTATAATCGTTAGACATCTATGCAATGCCCACGAATTTCTTTTTGAAATTAAGGGCTAAATCTCATTCTCAATGAGTTTGGTATCTCTCTAGACTGTACTTGAGCTCTTCATCTTCTCTAAATCTAATAATATATCCAAACAAAAAGTGAGCACTATTATGAGAAGGGAGCACGCTCAAAAGTACATGTCTAAAATAATTTATATAAAAAAAATAGAATTTATGAGCCGTCTGATCAAGATGAGATACTCAAATGCTGATTTCTTACATTTGAATGAAGTTATCCGGCTGTCAAGTTTGATTGGACTATTAAGTATAACAGTCACATATATTTTATATGTGGACGACACCACATGTAAAACTTTCCATGTTATAAAACTATTTGTTTTATTGTACAAGGTCACATCTATCCCTAATTGTTAGAGGAAAACTTACCATTTGCATGTAAAGAATATGCGGTCTCACTTCTCAACTCTCCGATCTGAATGGATGGTTAAGTTTGTTATTGACATGATGTCACGTCAAAATATTCATTAATTTTTACTTTTTTTATGAAACATTTTTTTAGACAAATCACCTTATTGCATCGCACGTACCAAAGAAAAAAAATATTATGATAAAAATAAATGAAACCAAAATCTTCTACAAGTTTTAAGGGTATTGTGGTAATTTTTTCTTTACAATTTTTATCAATGCTGCCCCTTCTAGATGTGTGCAAGGTCCTAAATTCAGTCAACTTGATACATAAAATAGAAGATAAAAACCATGTACTGAATCATGGTTCTTTACGCAAGAACTATTGCAACGTTGTGACTGACGTGATCTCAACCGTCATTTTAAAATAGCTCACAACATAGGTCACAATTCATATGGGCGGCTCCCGGTGTAAAATTTTCCTGATTGTTAAAGGTGAAAGTTAGCGGCCACATGCGTCTCACGAGTTCATCAGATTCTGAGTGATGTCAATAATACGCCCTCAGCCACGAATTTCGCGTCTGATAGCTAAAATAGCAACCTTCTATAATAAAAGATACGCGGCCTCATTGCATTATTTCTCCTTTTCCCATTACCGGTTGCTTTCTCACGCGCCCACACCAAACGCGTGGCCGCATTTTAAGAGCACGCCGAGTCCCATCCAAAGCGAACCTCGAGTAAACGCACAAATGACAAGAGTCTCCTAACATTACACAGGGGGTGGGGCCGCATAGAATTGGGGATTACGTTTTTATAGTTTTTTAATAAGGAAAAGCAGTAAGTGTGGCTGAAAAAGTGCGGCACCTTTATTTTCTTGGTGTTTGGACGGTTGGGGAGGAAAATTTTAGGGTTTCACCCCTTTCATCTCACGAGTAAGATTTTGATAGAAAAGGACTGGCAGCTTCAAATGTTTAACTTTTGTTCTTAAAGTCTAGGTCAATCAAATTTGCAATATTCTAAAATTTCAAATTTTATTTTTCTCATAGCGAAAACAAACACAGGTTTATAGTAATTAGATGAATTTATTAGAACATCGATAAGCGATGAAATTTTTCTTTTCTAAAAGTGGTATTTGGGCCAACTTTTTTATGAGAATGGAGTTAAAAGATCTCATCATGAGACAAGGCAATACTACCGCCAAAGCCCCGAGTCATTCTCCCCGTAAGAGATGAATTGCTCAACATCTCATGCATTTGCAACTATTCTTACTCATGATCATTAGATTTTGATAGGTATTTTAAAATTAAATAAAAAAAATGAACTAATATGAAATAATTTATCTCTCAATTTAAACAAGTTCTCCCTATAATTACTAAAATCTCAATCCATGAGAAAGGCATATTGGAAGGTTCCTGCAACCTCTATCCGAAGTCCATATCTAACTTTTAGCAATTCTAACTATTTTACGGGTTTACAAAATGAAAATTAGATTTATTTTAATATTTGCTACTTCCACCAAGATCTACTCTGGCAATTGTTTCACCCCGGTCTGCCTCCCAAGTTTTGCAGTTATTGCCACAAAAGTTGGGGGCATGGCAATAGGAGTGGGGGCATGGCAATCACTCTTATTGCCACAAAAGTTGGGGGCATGGCAATCACTCCTATTGTCAGGAGTGAAAAATAAATTCCTACACTACCAGTTTTTTACGGGGTTCCTAAGTGGTAAATGTTCATAATGAAATAGGGATTTTGCTATTTCAGCCACACCTCAAAGTCAACAATGGTGAGATTGGAGGACGGGACACAATATTGAGGCATCAGCCGCCCCAACGACCAAACCCCGACCCACATTTCATCCATATAAACTCTTTCTTTTGTTTTAAACACTTGAATGTGCCAAAAATATACATCTCAAAGAAAGTAGCCAAGATTAAGTTTTCATCCAACAACTCTTATCTTATAGGAAAAGGGTTTGGGTTTGTGGCGGTAGCATCCCTATATCTTAGTTGCACAACACACTCTCCAATCCTACTGACAACTTCAAAAACCTAATTATTTTAAAAAAAAAATGGAATACAATGAGACCATTTACCTTTAGTCTAGGGTGGTCACAATGAAATATACTTCTTAAAATAATGGGTAAGGGCCTGCATTCCTCTCTTAATTATACAAAAAAAAAACTTACTTGGTCAGCCCAAGCCAAGGCCATATCCCATTTATAGAGCCCTCGAATTGGCCTTCGCCTAAGTTCATGATTCCTTCCATCAGGTTTTTTCATTTACAAGAAAGGAAGGAGGAAAATATTTTTTATGTAGGTTATGAAAGTTGCTAAGGCCACTTTTGGTGGTGGTGGTAGGTTATTGAGGGTATACTAGTTTATACAAAATTTTGGCTGAGGGACTGAAATTGGTACTCTTTTTGGTTGTCTCAGGCCCTCAATAAGCATTCATCCAAGATAGGTTAATCACCAACAATGCGTTGATAGCACATCATTGCATTCACTCAAGGTTGTTAAGCCAAAACTCTGGTGTGATAATTAAATTAGACATGGAGAAAGCATATGACAGAGTTGAATATAGTATTCTCCTAGAAGTTATGAGAAAGATGGGTTTTGGAAAAAGTGGAGAAATTAGATTTTTTGTTGTCATTCTTCGGCTCACTTCACCATTCTTTTTAAGGGTAGTCCAACAGGCTTCTTTAGAGCATCTAGGGGTTAAGACAAGGCGACCCCTTATCATCTTTTCTATTTACTCTATATGCTAAATACTTTAGCCTGATGATTAAAAATATTGAGGGGAAGAGGTCATTTTAATGGCTTCAATACCGGGGGACACTGGGGTACAAGTTTCTCATTTGCAATATGCAGATGATACTTGTACAAGTTTCTCATTTGCAATATGCTGATGATACCTGTACAAGTTTCTCATTTGCAATATGCAGATGTTACCTTGCTTTTCTGCGATGTAGATGTTTTGTAGGTACAAAATATTACAACATTCTTTAATATTTGTGAGGTAACTATTGGGTTGAAGGTAAACTTTAATAAAACTACCCTGATTGGAATCAATTGTGAGGAGGGTGTGGTACAAGGTCTTGCGGGTGTTTTGGGTTGTAGAGTGGACCACTTCCCCATTACTTATTTGGGGCTGCCAATCTCGGATAAAATGCTATCTATCTTTGCATGTGATACAGTCTTTCACAGGATCCAAACCAAGTTGGATCTTTGGAAGTCCAAATATGACTCATTAGGAGGTGGGACTACTTTGTTGCAGTCTTGCTTGGCTAATTTGCCCATCTATCAAATGTATCTCCCTCAAATGCCTACAGCTACTTGTAAGAAAATAGAGAGGATGATGCGTGACTTCTTGTGGGGATCATATGGAGATGATAAAAAATACCATCTATTGAGGTGGGACAAAGTATGTAACCCAAAAAGTGAAGGAGGTCTAGGGATTCGTATAATTAAACTTGTTAATCAAGTTCTCTTATGCAAATGGCGGTGGCAAAGTCTTCCGTGTAAAGATCAGTTATAGTTTAAAGTATTGGCCACTAAATATGGGGTTGATAGACATGGTATATGGTTGGGATCTGACAGGGGAGGGTTTGTGTCTACTTTCTGGAGACCTATTGCCCTTTGTAAACTTTTTATTGAGAGAAGTATCAGATGGATAGTTGGTAACGGTGATCATGTATTCTTTTGACATCATAAATGGGTTGGGGACTGCTCTTTGAAACTCATATATCCTGACTTCTTTGAGAAGGTTACCAATACAAACGCTAAGGTTGCTGAAATCTATGAAGGAAGGGGAAATGTGTTTTGGAATGTGAGCTTGCCATATAACAGGTTGAGTGATGATCTAATTGACCAATTCAGTAGTTTATTAGATCTGTTAAAAGGGGCTTATATCCTACAGAACTGATGAGGTCATTTGGGAAGAGGGAAGAAATGGAATTTTTTCAGTCAAATCCTGTTATAGGTTCCTCTTTCATAACCGATGGAGGTGGGCATTATCGAAATGGCTAATACCTCACAAAGTTCAGATTTTCATTTGATTAGCGGTCCAAGATAAGATCCTAACCATTGATAACCTGATCAAAAGAGTTAAAGTTCTTCCAAACATATATTGGATGTGCAAGAAAGATGTTGAATCTGGGGACTCACCTCTTCGTTCACTACCATTTTGTTGCTAGGATCTAGCATTGGTGTTTTGCAGTGTTGGGTATTTTTATGCCTTTGCCTCAAGATGTGTTAGGTGTTGCAACAAATCTTTTCATTCCAAGCTTGCCGAAGATTGGGAGAGTCATATAGAAGATTGCCTGAGGTGTTATCATGTGGGAAATTTGGTTGGAGCTAAATAGGCGTATCTTTGAAGGGGATAGCCTCCCCTTTGAAAGGGTCCTATCCAAAATTAAGCATTCCTTGGGGTGTTGGTTGGTTGCTAAGAAGGCTGGATGGGGCATATCTGAGGTTGATGTTATGATTCACCTTCATAACTTAATCTTGTGAGGCCTTGTTTGGATCAAGCCAAGGTGTGTTTAGTGTCCACTTCCTTGTGACGTGCTTAAGTTAAATTTTGATGGGAGTTTACAGGGAATCCTGCCTTAGCTGGTATTAGGGGTGTGATTCGAGACTCCAATGGCCTCGTTCTTCTCTCATATGCAGGTCCAATTGGTGAAGCCTCTCCTAACTTTATTGAAATAACAACTCTCTTACAAGGTTTTAAACTTCTTGTAGCCTATTTTTGGGGCAGACCGTGCATTATTAAAGGAGATTCACAAAATGCTATAAAGTTGTGTAAAAAGGAGATAAGGGTTATCTGGGAACTTAAATATCTATAGCTTCAAATCCTGGGCTTGATGATAGGTTCTGCTGCTACTTTTCAGCATGTTTTTAGGGAAGTTACTCTCTAGCTGACTCCCTTGTTAAAGGGGGCACATCTCTACCCTATAATCTCGTTTGGGTAGTCCGTTCTATCAATAAAAAGTTATGATATTTGTCAAAAAGAAAATACCATGTATCTTTATTATATGGAGGTCACAATCATTTCTAGCCTTTAGATGTTAAAATTTGAATAGCTTGGGGTGTGTCACATTGTTTAAGATTTTTTTAAAAAACTTTGAGTCTAATCAATGACACACTACAACTACCTAATTTAAAATCTGACAGACAAGCGTGATTATGACTTCTTTGTACCAAAAGGTAGTGATATATTTCTATAATTTTCCGTTATCAAAATCTTGGCTGTTTCAAAATTGCAAATCCTTATAAGGGTATTTAGATATCTTTAAATAAAATCTTTTGGAGGTATTTTGGTGAAAAAATCTATATAAAGCAACCATCTGTCAATAGATCGGTTAATTTGACCATGACATTGTTGTGGTATTTTGAACATTTTAATGTTATTTTTCTTTTATAAAAGGGTTAATATCAAAGGGGGCCATGCCCATTATATATAGGTTAATTTTTATCAAGTGGCGAGAGGCATGAGTGATACACATTTCTATTAGGAAAAAAAAGTTAATAATCAAACAAAGTAAAAAGAAAAGAAAAGAAAAGAAAATCATCAAAATAATAGTTACAGGAGATTCTATTGTCAAAAGCAATATATAGTGTTGCAATTTTGATTGAATTACTAAAAAAACATTTATTTATTGTATGGAGAGAGATAATAATCTAATTTCTCTCTTTCCTTGAGATCTACGTACTAGGGTGCCACGTGTCCCTTCCCTCAATTGTTGCAAAGTATATTAAGATAGGATAGACCATTTATTTTTTATACAAGAAAATTACAATTTTTTTCAATCATTAGATGTAAAATCCAACGATTAAAATATGTCACAACATTCAAAAAAAATTATTTTAGGCTTTGTGGCTAATCAATGACACATCCACAATCACCTGATTTTATATCTAATGGTCAATAATGTTTGTGGCCTCTGTGTATTAAAAGTAAACAGTCATATTGTATACATTTTCTATTTGAATTAGATAGAATATATAAAATAATATTAAAAAATAAGTAAATATAGCAATAATGACTTGTTTTGAAAATTTCAAAAACTATTATGTTGTAAAAACTCCATTTCATTGAAAATAAAAAGGGGATTATCAAAATAAAACCTTTTCAACAATTTAACTGCTTACCTTTTTTTAACTATTCAAACTCACGATCATGTGTATTTTGATGAGTATTCCAAAATTAAATAAAGAGATATGAGTATAATGTTAAATAGTTGATCTTTTAAGTATATTTTGATAAATTCCTTAAAATAAAATAATAAATTTTTTTAAAAAAAATATACCAAGATACCACTAACATTTAGTACAAAAAAGTCACAATCACTTTTATCCATCGGATTTTAAACTAGGTAGTTGTAAGTGAGTCATTTACTGGACTCAAAGTTAAAAAAAAAAAAAATCTCAAACTTTGTGACACATTCCAAGTCATCTATTGTTATATCTGATAGCTAGTAGTGATTATGACCTCCTTGAAACAATAGTAAATCTCCTCATAACATACGATCCCTCATTATTGCAATATAGAAAAAAATTAGCCACAATATGTTTTGGTACATCCGTTATTTGAATCTCGCTTTCACACCATGAGTGTTTATCAGGTATCTTCAACTCCGTTTGAAGTGTTAGCTTACTGGTTTTTATAGCTTACCCACAAAATTCATGTGTGTTGCATGTGTATTGTAGAAGCAAATTATGTATATTTATAAATTATATTAATTAAATTATGTAATTTAAGAGGAAAAGCCCAATTTATTTTACTTTTATTCCAAAAATTTTGAAATAAAATCCTAGTTCCATGCTATGTAAAATCTAATTTTAGAGGGAAAAATAGTCTAGAATTTTTTAAAAAATCTAAATTCTAGCTATTTCATATTTAAATCTGAAATTTCGAAGTGAAATCCGAGTTGCATGCTATGTAAAACCTTATTTCAAAAGAAAAAAATAATTAAAAAAATAATAAAAAATTAGATTGAGTGAAGATGAAGATTAATTAACCTTACAGTAAATCACTTTCCCTTTCTCGCTGGAGCTTATTCTTCAACTATTTTGTACGCCTATTTTGTCACATGGAGAGCTCTATGTGAGTTTGTCTCTTATATTTGCTTTTTGTTTGCCTTTTTCTTGTTGGGTATTTATCTTGAAAGACGTAATATCTCTCTCTCTGATGCACTTAAAAAATATGTAATCTTTCTCGTAAATGCATTTAAGAGACGCATTTTTTTTCTCTCTCTCTCAGCTATTTATTATGTTTTTAGAAAATGTGATCTCTCTTTCTCTCATATTGATGCATTTAAAATACCTGAAATCTCTCTCTCACTCACGCACGTATTTGCATGTTAAGAAACCGCAATCCCCCACGTACATACATTTAAGAAACCGTAGTCTCTCTCTCTTTCTTGATTTGATGCATCGAAAATACATGTAATCTCTCTCTACCTCTCTTTCTCGTGTAAATGCATTTAAAGAGACAAAGTCTCTCTCTCTCTCTTGTGGAATCTCTTTTCTCTCACTTCTTCATATATTTAAAAGAGACAATATCTATTTTGGTGTATCATTTCCTCGTACACCTAAAGTTTTTAAAAACTTTTCTTCCGGCATAGGCTTTTTAAAAAGGGTGTGGTTTGTATAGAGCCGAGGCTATAAACAATCCAAGTAAAATGAACTTTCAAATAATGTTGAGAAATATAGTTTCAATATTGAAAATATCTAATGGATATGAAAACTTGAAAATCGTGAAAATTGACAGTCCAGAAATGCGTTACAAAATGTACTATTTTCAAAACTTGAAATCCATTTTTTTCTTATATCCATACACCTTGATGTCGAGATGATCAATTTGATGGTATTTGGACATCAAAAACAACCTTTTGTAGTGAGAAATTTTTGAGGTGAACGCTCTAATTTGATTGTTTAGAACCTCGGTTTTATCTAAACTTTTTCTTTTACAAAATGTATCTTCTAACCTAAGACCTAATTTACCCATTTTGACTACTCATTTTTTGCTCAAACAAAAGTGAAAAAAACACGTCTATCTGTCTACTAAATATCTATCTCTCTCTCTCTCCCCATAAAAAAGACAACGTAATAGACAGAGATGTTCTCTTTGACAGGGAATAGAGAGACAAATAAAGATGTTTACAGAGAGAGCCTTAGGAGACAATAGAGCTGCCTTTTTAGTTTCTGTTAGAAAAAAAAAGATCCATCAAAAGGATAAATTGTCAAACACACAAAGAGGTAGAGGAAAAACTCGTATATTTCATTATTATTAATATGTATATATAATATAACTAGGGATAACTCGCACCGCAAGTTAACTTACACAACAAGATAAACTACAATAAGTAATATTCTTATAGCATAAACAGTTTTTATATATAACAAAATATATAAGATCTCCACTTCTATGGTCTCTACACTTCCCGTCAACTGAAGTTGGTTGAATAACATTAATTTGTCAATGAGATAGTCGTGACGATCATGAATCATTGCATTGATAAAAATATCTGCAAGCTGTTGTTGTGAGGCAATATGTGGGAGTGTAACTTTTCCAACCAGGAATTTTTCACGAATAAAATGACAATCAACTTCTATATGCTTTGTGCGGTCACGGAACACTAGATTGAAGACAATGTGTATGGTGCTCATATTATCAGCATACAATGACTTAAGAGATCGAGGAAAAATATTGAAGTCATGTAAAAGACCTCTCAACCAAGTTATGTCACTACAAGCTGAGGACATTGCTTGGTATTCAGTTGCTGCATAAGATTTCGACATAGTTTGTTGTTTTTTATATTTCCATGATAAGAGAGAGTATCCAATAAAGATACACCATCCAATGGTCGAGCGTTGAGTATCAGGGAAACCTGCCTAATCCGCATCAGGCTCATAATTTGAGAAAAAAGTTAGAGGAGAAGAATAGGCTTTTATGACATATACCCTATAGATAACAAATGATACGCTGGACAGCTGAGAGGTGGATGCGACGGGGATTTGCAATAAATTGGCTGACGATCTATACTGCATGAGATATATTAGGATGAGTCATAGTGAAATATAATAAACTGCCAACGGGTTGTCTATAAAGAGCGAGATCTAAAAATCTGTCCCTATCTTCCTTTCGATATTTAACATTCACCTCCATTGTTATATCTACCCATTTATCATTGGATAAGTTAGATGGTTTGATTAAATCTTTAGTGTACTTCTTTTGATTAATTATATACTCATTAGGAAAATAATGAATATCTAGGCCAATAAAGTAAGTCAACGGACCTAAATCTTTTATTTTGAATGTGATTGAAAAGCTCTTTCAAGTATTGATATTTTTTAGAAAGCTTATGCACTAGAAAGTTCTTAAAACCCTAGGTCTATGGGGTATATATTATATTTTCAGCTTCTGAGCTAGGTTTTTACTTTGAAAGTTTTCAAAGAACTTAACTTTCCTTATTTGTTGGAAGTTTATTTTAGGAAATCCATAAGGGAAGGAAAAAATATAAAAACGCCAAAATCTGGAAATTTCAATGTAAAATAATTTATCATTCCATTTTGTGGAGAACGAAAATAAACTTGCCCAAATTATGCTATTGTCATATTAGTGTACCCAATCATATTCTGCATTATTTTTTTAAAAAAAATCATTTAAAATTGATGCAAATTATTTATTAAAATGTTTAAAAAGGAAACTTATGTAATTTGAGAATTTATCTTTATCCTATAAATAAAAATAAACTTATTTATTAACAATATATTGTATAAGTTATTTTGAATTTTATAATTGTAAATTAAAAATAAAATAATAGAAACCTTTAATTGAAAATCAAAGTAAATTAAGAAGTTTATTTCTCAATTTCTCTAATTAAAAACTATAAAAATTTTGAAAATACAAAATTATCCAATCCCATATATGTAAGGAGATAGTAGCATATATAGCAAAGTCCGAATATATATAAAAAGTATCTCATATCCCCTGGTGAAATTTCGTCCTGAAGCCCATACTTTGGGGTTAGGTTAGGGTATTCATATCTATGAGTATTTTTTAAATATACTCAATTTTTTTGGACATTTATATACCTTTTCTTTGTAATACAATTTTTTTAGTAAAAGAATTTTTCGTCATTAGATGGAGTGGAATAAATATTTTTATAAAAAATTAGTGGTTAAAAAACAATTACGATGGTGTAATCCTCCACTATAGTTAATAAATATTATTCTTTCTATCAATAGTTTCAATTTTACCCCTACCTAAAATATTCCAAATGAATGAGGACTCTAATTAACCCTTTAATTCTAGCAACTTTCCTTAATTTATTAAGATATGGAAAGATACGGAAGAAAATCTTATTCATTTACACTCTTACTTGTGAGGCACCCTCTGGCTTTTTATTGAGAAAGCAAAATATCTGCAATTCTTAATAACCACGTGCTTACGTTTAAATTTTTTTTTTATTAATATATAAGTCTTAAGAGATTTAATATTAAAATTTTCAAAGTAATTTTACCAAATAATTTATACATTAAAAGTGCAGGAAAAGATATATCTCATTAAAAAATGTTTTTTTATTATATCTACTTATATTTTGTCATTCATATTTAATATAGGGTGTGTGGTTTGTAAAAGGCGTAAACCTTGGACAAAATAAGTCGGACCTGCAAAACTTGTTAAAACGTGCAACTCAGTATTCAAAACTTTTACGACTTAAAAATTTATTTTTATCTATAATTATAAATTTAAAGAAGATCCAATATTTTATAAGTACCTAATAATTTTAAAAAATGTTATGTTAGGATACTCACATTACAAAGTGTTTTATAATTATACTCAACAAATTTTAGACACTTATATATTCTTGTTTTGTATATGGAGCATTTTTTTAGTAATGATACTTTTGATTATTAAATTAGTCCTGACATCATATACATAGGACGTGACATCACCCATTTGGAGCAAGAATAATAAATGTATAAAATTTATTGAGTACAATTATAAAATGTTCCATAATGTGAGCACCCTATCATAACCTTAAATTAAATTCCCACTATTTTTGGATTTGAAACTTTTTTAATATTCATAAGTTAAGATGATCACTTGTAAAAAGTCTCGTCATTAGATCAAATATGGTGGACTTCTTAAGTGCACCTTATTTATTCTCAGTACAAGTTTAACACCTTATATAATTTTTTCCTTTCAAGTGTAGTTTGTATAAGGGGTCAATCTTAAACAATTCAAGTAAGGTGAACTTCCAAAGCGCATCAAATTTGGTGTTAAAAATTTTAGAGATGACCTGAAAAAACTACAAATCTTATTATGAAATTTAAAACTAAAAAAGGTACAGATCAAGAAGATCTTCAAATACATGAAAATCATGAAAATAAACGATCTAATGTACTACAAGGTGTGTCATTTTTAGAGCTTTAAAATCTTTTTTTTTTTTATTTATCATAATCATAGATATTGAGAGAGATTGAGATAAATGTCACACATAGAATTAGAGTTGGGTGGGCAAGTGGAGATGTGCAACCAGAATTTTATGTGATCGCCGCATATACCAACGAAGCTGAAGGGGAAGTTCTATAGGATAGCTGCGATACTAGTTTTGCTGTATTGGGCGGAATGTTGGGCAGTCAAAAAACAATGACTATCGAAAGAGTGTAGTGGAGATGATGATGTTGAGATTGATGAGTGGCAAGAAAAGAAGAGATGGAAATCGAAATGAATACATTCGAAAAAATATTAGTGTGACACCAATAAGTGATAAGATGAGATAGAGTAGATTAGATGGGTTGGCTATGTGCGACGTTGACCCAGTACGACATTTATTAGGAGATGCAAGTTAGCTCAAGTAGAAGGCTAGAAAAGGTATAAGGTAGGCCTAAAATGACATAGTTGGAAGTAGTGAGAAATTATATAGAGACTTATAGCCTCACTAAGGTATGATCTTTAATATAGCAGAATAACAAACTAGGATTATGTAGCTGACCCTAATTAATTAGAAATTTTTTTTGACAAGGATGAGGATAATCCACATTTTCATTTAAAAGGGTTTTTCATTATCAAACAGACCCTTTTCAATAGTTTTTCCATTACAAGGCTGCAACCTTATAAGCTATAAAAAAATTGCAATATTATATGTATGTTTTCCATTGCTTAATGGAAAAAGTGTATGTAAGGTGTCCATTTTATACTATATGAGTAAGATACACCTAAAAAACACACTAGAGAAGGTTATTCTCATGCTAGAAAACCCTCAAATCGATAATCTCGACCTCGAGATTCATAACCCTGGAATAAAAGGGATTTATGATCCTAAAAATTGTTTGTTTTCTAACATATTACCTGAACCGTTCATTTTCATACAGATCTGCTTGACCATAACTATTTTTGGAACTTGAAATTTCATAATTGGGGACATCAGTAGATTTTCATATCATCGCAAGGCATTTCGGCACCAAAACTGCATCTTCAGTATAGTTTTGAGTTACACCTTACTTCATTGGTGTAAGGTTTCTCACCCTTTCTTAATTAGGTAGATTAAGTTGTTATTTTGCACTAGTGGTTTCCATAAGGTCGCAACTTTAAACAATCCAATTAAGGTGTACCTCCAAATTTTATTATAACATATAATATTGGCATAAAAAATTCATAGGAATATCCAAAATTTTATTTATTTTATCTAATGATAAAAATTTAAACTCCAAAAATAGTTTTTTTTATATATAGATACATCTCATTGGAAAGATGATAATTAGAGAGTCTTTCAACATTAAAACATTGTTTTCGGATGAATTTTTTAGGTGTATATATAATTCTACATTTTTAAAGTTGCAATCTTATATAAACTTTTTATTTATTTTGCTAGTTATCGCGGCAACCCATGTATGTAATATACTTTGCCGTAGGTTATGGGCTCACGAGGCTCCCAGTGTTTTAGCTGCAACAAAAATAATGTCTTTTTGAAAAAAAAATTATTTGGACCTTTCTTTTTGTCGTGTTTATTAGGTAAAGAGCCGCCACACGTGGGTCCCTAATAAAAATGAGGACGGCGTAGGGCTATCCAGATATGGACACGTGTCTACATGGATAACCGTGCCGCCAATTTGCAGTATCATGACCTGTGGCAGCCCGTTGCCCCACCTCACCCGCTCTCTTTTTTCTTTTGCCTTTACCTTTTTCAAATATTTTTCCAATTGGGATAGCGATGTCTGGATTTTTTTTAGTTCCTTTAATTTGAGAAGACCGACCCCTAACAAATGCCTACACCGTCCTCAATAATGAGAGTTTGGGGGGGAAGGCGGTGAAGTTACTATTGTCCTAACACCTTCAAAATTAAATCAAGTAAAAAAAAAATAGAACAAAATATATTAATGACTGGCCGCTTTTTGTTGGCCACTCCTTTGGTTTTATAAAAATGTAATTCTTAAATATTTTTTATATTATTTTAATATTTTAAATTTTAATTAAATATATAAAATTAAAATCAATTTGTTTTTTTTAATGCATTAGACCTCTCATTGATTCAATTGATCCTTCCAATCTTGAAAGCACCAGTTCTTACGGAGCATCAACCTTAAATAATTGAGATAAACTTAGAAAAGTATTATCTTTGAGTTCTTTTAAAAGATTTTTTTTTTTTTGACAAATGTTATAATTTTTATTGATGAAGAAAAAATATATTAAACTTACGTCATTCAAAATTAAAATGGAGGGTAAGGTTACTCCTCTCTTAGCTAATGAGTCTCCTAAAGAGTTTTTTTAGTACTAAACAGCTCTTGTAGTGACTCGAGTACATATTTAAATTTATATCCCAACTTTATAAATTGAAGTTTTGAAAATGATGTAGATAGAATATCTAAAAAAATTTAAATGATATATTTTATGGTGCATTATTATTTGAAAAACTTGAATAATTCAATTGGAATAAAGATTTTTCGGTGCCGGAACAGATTTTTTCGATGATTTTTTATGTGCACCTTATCCTTACTTTTTTATATTATAAAGTTGGAGACTTGTAAACTTTTTCAGAACCAAAACGGTCTCGGTGGCGTGCTTTCGCTCTCTGTCTATTTTTCGGTGGGGAAAAGAGTGATGATTTTCACTTTTAGGCCTTTGTTTGCGTAGAAGTAATTGGGACGGTGGCTTGTCTTTGAGCTGCCCATTGTCTTTTTTATTCGTAGTAGGAAAACGAAATATCTTTTTTATGCCTATGAATTGTGTACCACGATGCATGTAGTTTACAAATAGAAAACTACTTAGACATCACAAACATCGGTTGTCCACAAGATGAACGTCCATTTCCAACAATAGACGGCTGAAATTACTGTGCTTTGCTCATTGTTTGTAACTTGCATGGTATAAAACTAAAGAATTTACCTTTTATACAAAAAGGTCGCAATCTTATTTCAGGATGTATAGTTGTAAAAACTCTATTGAATATACATAAATTTTCAATAAAGAAACGACGGGTCTAAGTGTTTCAAAACTCTATTTGTAGGGTAAATTGTTCACCTACTTATTTGTTGTCAAAAGCTAAAACCGTGATTTAGGTATGGATCGGTCTAAATCAATGTCCAAAATAATATAAAAAATTAAAATAAATAAAAAATTAAAATAAAGATTTATAGAGGAAGAGATTTTGAATAGAGTTAATAATACTAGATAAGCTTTTATATATATATGTATAATATAAAAAAAGTTTTAAAGAGGAGTCGGCCCAGACCCATACGTTCCTGGTTGAATCCCGATTGTTTCCCATCCAAGTCGACGACCCGGGCTGAAAATCACCATGTTAACAGGTCTTGTCTCTATCTCCTGCGCCGCGCCCGTCTTTCCCTCTCTCTCGTCCCTCCAAAGGTCCTACTTCATTCTCTCTCTTTCACTCTCATTCTTCTTCTCTCTCTTCCCTGCTCCTGGATTCCCTGCACAACACGTCTGTGAAGCCCGATTAGGGGCCGGTTCCCCCGCCGCCCATCCATTCAATGTGAACTTCAAATCTTTAACCGCCGTTAGTTTCTGAAACCCTAAACTTCTACCGAGAAAAACGCATATTTTTTAAAGCATAAAAACCGTCACTTACCCCACTAAAACGGTGGATTTTCGCTTCAATACTAGTGTGGTTTTTATGTGGTTGCAACCTTTAAACAATTTAAATAAGACACACTTTTAAATTTCATTTAAATATGTAATTCAGATATAAAAAATTATCAAAATTATTTTAAATTTTATTTTAATAATTAATAATTAATAATAAAAATTTAATTTTTTTAAAAAAATTAAACTCAAATAGATCTATAAATATATTAAAATATTATAAATAAACGATCTAGATAATGGGTTCCAAGATACATTATTCATAGACTCAATTTTTCTTTTTCTTTCATATTCATGTTAAAAAAAATTTAAACATTAAAACAACATTTTACATGGATTTTTGAGATGCATATGTAATTTTACATTTTAAAACAGCAACTTTATATAAATAAAATAAATAATTAATTAAAAAAAAACTGCCTCCCCGCACACGTGTGCTCTGGATATCACGTGGGATCCTTCTGCGACTATCTCCACGTGTCTCACCGTGCATCCGTGACAGGCCGTCCTCAATACTCGGGCCCACCCTCCACCCCTGACCGACACAGGAGATAGAGAGAGAAAGAAAAAACAGAATGGATAGAGAGAGAAAGAGTGAGAGCGTGGAACACAACGAAGGGAGAGAGAAGACCGCGCATCGCCGTCGCCTCGTTGCACGCGCTGCGAGCCGAGCCGAAGAATCAGCGTCCTCGATGGTCGGTACTCAACACGTGGCGGACAGTGCGCGAAGATCGCGGGACCACGGGCCCCACAGGCGGCGCTCACCCACCCGCCGCTCTTCGATACCATAGTACGGCTCTGGCCCACAAGGCCCAGCCGCCGTCCGCCACGTGTCGAGCCGGCCTCGGGCGGCTGCCGCGTAACGTCCCCCACCCTGCCCCTTCCTCCCCCAACATTTACGCACAAAGTTAGAGGGAGAAAGACCCAAGAGAAAGAGAAAGGAGCGTTAATACATAGAGTCAGTCGCCGCCGTTTCCGTTACGGCCACATTAACGGATCGTGAACCGCACGGCTAACTGCCCACAGCTGGCAGATTTAGAACCATTTTCACCCAGCATTGCCCTTGTCTTTTATTCAAACAACAGTGTAAATTGCACACGGAATATCGACCTCGAGTTTCCCGAAATTTCTCAGAAACAAAATCTCCGGGGCCAACAATTACCGGCAGTGAACGTGTTTCTAAGGTAGAAACGGTAAGAAGTAAGGAGCCTCTCAGTTTTTTTTTTTTTTTGAACGGAGCTTTACCGTTAAAAATTCGACATTATAATAGAAAAATTTTCATCCTCCAACTTGGTGTCTAAAAAGCAGCCATCCAGATTGGGAATCTCGGATTGTTAGGGCATGGTTTTATAGGAAAAAAATAAAATAAAGCGTCACATCAAAAATTACAATTTTAGTATAGAAATGTTTTCCTTTAGGGTGATGCTTCTTTGCCTTCGCTTATCTCTAATGATATAATTTTTTTTTTTTTTTTGTAGTTATCGATAAAAGTAAGAACATTTGTCAAAAAAAAAAACAAAAAACCTGAAATTCTATTTGATACACTTAAATCATTATGATTATGAAAAAAGTTAGCATTTCAAGCCCTAAAAATAACATATATTGTAACAGATTATCTATACTTTCTATTTTCGAGTGTTCATTGATTTATAAGATCGGTGCTTTTTTCTGTTTTGACAAAAAGATATGTATCATTTTTTTAGCTATAAATTTCATGATAAGTTGTGGAAATTGGTTTTAGAACCATCTTAGGGATTTCTCGTAACCAAAATGTTTCTTGGACAAAATTTTTGAGGTGAAGCCGTACTTTTTTTAATGTAAGATTTAGGCCTCATAGACATTGGCATCAAAACTCATTAGAAGTTACAGTTTTTGGTTCATCGATAATTACAATTTTAGCACGAGAAACCTCCATATCTCTTATACAAACCCGGATCACATATAAATATATCCCTCTAAATCCCCCGCTGTAAACCTCTACTTAATTTTATATTTTCTTGAACTATAAGCACACAAATCAATAACCTAACAATCTAATATAGTTTTGTAAGATGGATGATTATTCACACCAATTCAGGTTTTAAAACACTAATCCAACCATACATGGGAGGGCGATGGGAAGAGAGCACGACCAAACTAACACGAAAAAAACCAACCGAAAAATTCTTTTTCTGTCGGGCAAAAACCGAAACGAACAGACATCCGAGAAAACCATGTGTTTGATCTTTTGAGGGCGAACTGGACTTTACGGCATCAATAGGGGCATGCTGCTATTTTCCAGAAAAAGTGGCTCCGTCAAGGAGTCTTAACGGCGCCGTTCGAGTTGCTTTCATGCTATGGCCCACAACACCATTATGACAATGCATGGCATCATCGACCTCTCGCATGCGGATAAACCGCCGCCGCTTTATACCGATTCGTCCTCTATTCCCGATACTTGATTAAGGACAAAATTTTATACTTAAATTAATTTAAATTAAAAGGAATCGGTGCCCTTTTAAGTGTGAAATAATGCTCTCACAAAAATTAAGTGTATAAAGTGGTCAAAGATAATGGTCCACGGGAACCGGCTACGGGAACGGCACCGATCGGATTGAATGGCTATGTCATGTTGGCATGCATGCATACCGGCGGTGAAATAGAGAGAGAAAATGTAGACAGGGCATGAGAGAGAGAGAGAGAGGGATAGAGAGAGAGAAAAGGGCGAGAAAAGGTGGGGTTAAGATGGGCTGTCGGGTGAACAGAAAACCGGGGTTCTCGCTATAAATACGTCGCCTTGGCCGCCCCATTCCCCTAGCTTTGCTTTACTCCAACACTTTCTCTCTCTATTTCATCTCTCTAGCTCTGAATTCCTTCTCTGCCACCTATTTTTTCGGCGCCTTTCTCACCAAGACAGAGAGGCTCTCTGCCTTATCCTGCACGCTCTCTCAGTTTTTTGGCTTTGAAAACCCTAGCTTTCTCTCTCCATTTAACCCGAGGCTTTTCTCCTTTCTTTCTTGTGTTCTTTCTTTGTTGAATCGGAGCTTTTCCGGGCTGTTATCTCTTTAAACTGAGGATTTTCCGGCTTTTTACTCTTGTCTGCAACTTTCATGGCGGTTGAAGCTCTTCAGATGGTGAGCCGCTCCATGAACGACGGCTTAGGAAGAAATAGTGAGGAGACCTCAGCTCCTCCTAAAGAAACTCACTTCAGAGGAGTGAGGAAGAGGCCATGGGGTCGTTTCGCTGCTGAGATAAGAGATCCGTGGAAGAAGACCAGGAAATGGCTTGGAACCTTTGACACGGCCGAAGAAGCGGCTCGCGCCTATGATGCAGCGGCTCGTAACCTCAGAGGCCCAAAGGCCAAGACGAACTTCACCATAGCTGACGATCTCAGATCTGACACCATTCAGGCCACCGATCTGACACACTTCAGGCCGTGGACCTCCTCTTTCTATGCCGCTCCTTCTAATACCACCTCCTCCTCCTCTTCTGAAACCACTGATTTTGGTGGCTTCTCGAAAGGCGGTTTTCCTGCAACCGAGAAAGCAGCAGGTTTCTCCAAAGTTTTTCCGGCGGCTGAGAAAGGCGGTTTCCCGGTGACTGCTGAGAAGAAAACCGATTTTTCTGCTAACTGTGACCTGACTCTGACACAAAGCAAGAGGCAGGAGCCGCAGTTTTTGTTCGATCTTAACCAGCCGGCGCCGTTATTTTGAGGTTTATATTTCCATATAACGATATTCTCCGATGAGTTTTTGGACGGGAAATTCGACGGCGGTGACGCTTTTTTATTTCCTTCGT
The DNA here is from genome assembly GCF_000471905.2 of Amborella trichopoda. The sequence goes on along the minus strand of NW_006497648.1, from coordinate 8,368,005 downwards.
TTTTGCTTTATCCATTCCGGGATTAAATCGGCGATGTATTTTCTTTCTTTTCGTCTTTGTACAGTTTTCTTCTCATCTGAATCTCCGATTATCGGCGAAATTCGAAATTCTTTCCTCTTTGGAAATTTGCGTGAAACCGGCGGAAAACTTTTTAATTCTTAGAGATCAGTTTTTAGTGATTGGAGGTTTTCGCCAAAATAATAGATAATAAAAAAAATTGGATGAGAAAAATAATCGCCGTGCACATGAAGGGAAGCACATAGTTAATGGGGCTGCGCGCCACGCGCCGTAAGCGTAGGAGAGTGAGAAATGACGTGATTGTCCTTGCGTTGCTTTTCCCTGGAGACTCTTTTAAGGGTAGAATGGCCCTCTTGCTTGCATATTCCGAAATTCCGCATCTGTCCCTGTGTTCTTGTTTTTTTTACTCGATTTCGAGAAGGAGCTAGTGGTGTTCTAGACCCTTCTTTGCGGCTACGTGTCTCCACAGCATCCATGGCTAGTATTTATCAAAATTTAAGCCGAAATTTCATTTTAAGCGGAAATTTCATTTAAGCCGAAATTTTATCCCATCTAGGTTAAATGGCTTCAACGTTTGTGGCCAACTTGATTGATTTTCAACCCAAGTCTGTGTTTTGCTTTTCATGAGTGCCCATCTATAGAAAGCTTCATATAGAATCTCGGGCCATCGTTGTGAAATTTGCTAAAAAAAAGAAAATGCAAATTGAGAAAACTATACGATGATCTTTGGTCCATTAAATCTTCACTATTAGATGATCTTTGGTCAGTTAATCTTCACTATCAAATGTGAAATTGGATGGTTGTATCATAGGATGTGAAATTGGATGGTTGTATTATAGGATGTGAAATTAGATCTTTGTATTTATATAATTGATTTAGCTCAAACTTTAAAATTAACTATTTTTAAAACTTTTGCAGCATGTAAGCTATAGACTTCACATTATATTAAGTAGTGATTGTTTCTTTGTATCATACATAAACAGTCTCTCTCCTTGTATCAAAGATGAACATTCTGTATACAATCCCAATAAAAAAAGTATGTTCGCATCAAAATCTTGATAAGATCATGTCCAAAAAGATGATAAATTCCAACCAAGCTCATAAATTTTGTAACAAAACTCTATTCCACAAATTTGATGAAATAGTAGTTTGCATATATATATATATATATATATGCCATAAGAACATTCGTTTATAGGAGGAGGCCGCAATATTTTGGATTTTGGTTTGTGTGCATTATTTGTGGACCAGTCGCTTATAATTTCAGAAAGAGTTTCAGGGTTTATGGTGGTCCCGTCATTTCGATAAAAACCATGGGTAGTTTCGTACTTTGTCTGCACTATCTTTGATCCTTCGACAGCAAGCGGTCCCACGTGGCCTACATTCACGTGACGGCAACGGCCGTCAGAGCCGGCAATTGCTGACGTGTCGAGCCGCCATCTACGCTTCGCCTGCATTTTCTCTCTCCTCCTTACTCTTTCTCTCTCTATCCTCATTTGTTCTCTCCTCGTTTGTTGCGGGGCGGTCAAACCTTCCTACTCTGACCTAGCACGGGCGAATACTCCACACGTGCTATGCCCTATGGGGTATTGTGTAGCACGACGCGCCGGCAACCACGCGCAACCATTCATGCATGGCCATGGCAATGGCAATGGCAATGGGAATGGCATAGGCATATGCTGTTTGTCATGTACACGTCATGTATGGGTGCGCATGTCGTGTAGGCATGGAACTGACCCGCAGCTACCCACGTGTGGGATGAGGTATCGAGGAATGACACGTTTGATTTGATGAGTTTTCTTTATTGACGATTTACGAAAAAAATGGTGCACCGCCGACCTCTTTTGGATATTTAATGATTCAATTTAAAGCTAAAATAATTGTGTATACGCCGACCCGTCTGTCAGCGTGCGTCCCCTCTTCAAAGAGACTTTTGGATTCGAAGTTTCTAGATTTGTTAATGGGGACTAAAATTATGCATTTCGAAAGCATTTTATGGGGTGGGATCTGATTTGATTGTTTGGAGTCTCAATTCTAAATAAATTGTTTTTTAGTTTTTTATTTTTATGAATGGGTGTGTTAGCATAAGGTTGCAATCCTAAACAATCTAATGTGCAACTACAAACTGTGTCAATTTTGGAGTCAAAATTCTTAGGAAAGTTTTAGAATCTATTTTATTTTTAATTATAAAATTTTTAATTTCAAAATTGATTAAAGTCAAGCACATTTATAAAAGCATTAAAATTTTAAAATAGGCATTCTATAGATAATGTGTTGCAAGATGTATCATTTTTAAAACTTGAAATCTCATATTTTCTCCATATCTATCGAGGTGATCAATTAGACGTTTCTTCAACATCAAAACAATATTTTTAGAAGAATTTTAGAAATGCGCCATAATTCTAGATTTTAAGATGTCAATTTTATGTAAACTTTTTTTTTTTAATATTTATTTTTCACCGTCTATTTTGGCATGTAGCGAAAGCACCTTCGAGCCTATCTCTAAGATGGACGTTTGATGCACGTAAATGTTTTGGTGAGTTAGTTAACGCACTAAATTCTAGCCAAGGGTGTGATTTGTATAAGACAACAAACAATCAAAATAAGGTGCGTTTCTAAATCTCTCTAAAAGGTGCATTTTTGGTATTGAAAACCCTTATGATCTAAAAATTTAATTTTATTTTCTTTCATGAACCTTAAATATTTAAAAATAGTGTGGATCGAGTAGATCTCCAATCAATTGAAAATTTTGAATATGGATGGTTTGAATGAGGCATTATAATATATGTTATTTTTAAGACTTCAGATAATCTTTTAATGATATCCCTACATATCGACGATGATCAAATATAAAGTTTTTCAAAATCAAAACAACCTTCTCAAAGTGCGTTTTTAATATGCACCATACTTACACAATATAAATTTGACACCTTATATAAACCTTTTTTGAGAAACCGGACAGCTACTTGGGTTCTAGAGAGTGGGTTCTAGAGAGAGACGACATTTTGTTCAAGGAAAGGGAAACCAAAGTAATACTTATGTTAATGTTAAAAAAATAAAACGAAATAAAAGAGAAAGAAAAAGAAAAAGAAAGAAAGATAGAAAGAGGGAAACCAAAGTGGTAGATGGATTTGCTTTTTCCTGTTACTTGAAATGGAAAAACACCTAGATTTGTGACAACCCAGATTTTGCTTTTTCCTTGTATTTGAAATGGAAAATGCCTTGTTTTGTGGCAACCCAGATTTGCCTTTTGCTGCTAGTTGAAGTGGAAAATGCCTAGTTTTGTGGCAACCCAACCCTGCTGAGCATGGTGATTGGTCAGTCCCTATTCAAATGCATCTGCCTTCAAAAATCTTTATTGAGTTGGTCTTGGTCTAAATTTTAACATGTGGACTTCACAATCATGAATATCTAAAAAATAATTTTAAAATTTTAAAATGGCAATTTTTTACAGAAGTTTATCCGCTACTCACTTTAGTTCTCGGCATATTTTTTTTTCTTTTTGAAAGAGGTCTTCTACTCATGGTTAGCAAGTCTCTTTTTAAAAACATAACTTTTTTGAAAAACTCTCTGATTTTTTCAAAAAATTCCAAATTTTTTAAATCCATATAGAACTTCGAGTTTTTAAAAAAATCGTGCTTTTTTAATGGAACCTATAAAAATCGATATTTTATCTTTTTTTCAAAAAAATTTATTCCCTGTAATTTTATGTCTTCATTAACTTAGTTATTTTTGTTTAAAAATAACTATATTGACAGTAAATTCAGGATCCAATGCAAAAATAGCTGTAGTGATTTAGGAAGGTTCTCAAATTTGAAATGCACGGGAAAATTAGGGTAGATCATGGAATAAAGTTTCCTTTATATTAAAGCTATGGATTTCTAGTTTGGTTGGGGAGGAGGGGGGAGCAGTGGACCGAATGGCCGAATGGCCTGGTTTGGCCCAAAAAAACTAGGGCATGTGCCACAAAATGTTGCTTGAGGGCCAAGCCAAGAAAGGCATGGCCTAGCTCGGCAGGATTGAGCTTGGGTTGGCCCTCAAGGGAATAGGGTTGAGCTAGGTGTGGAGAGTCTCAGGTTTATCTTAAAAGACTTGGTGTTTATTAATGTACAAACTTGCTTTTTATAGATAAATTATAAATGAGAAAAAAAAAAAAATACATATACCCAAACTTACTATAAAATACAAGATATTGTACCTACCTTTCCCATATCTATTAATTACAATATACAACTTCCATATTGGCTTGATAAACAATATATATTTTCCTTTCACACTCCCCCTCAAACTTAAATGCAATGAGAGAGAGCAACTTGTGGAAACGAGCAGTTGGATCTTTAGGTGTATGCTCCGTTTGCTTGATCAAAAAGCATGGAGAAACTGTAAAACATGGCATGCTCAAGCAATGACAGATCAATAAGCCCCAGAAACAGAAAGCTCTCAGGTGCATACTCATATTGCTTGATCAACAACCACATAGGAACAACAAAACATGACAAGCTCAAGCAATGACATATCAATAAGCCTTAGAGGGAGAATGCTCAAATAGAGCATGATTGAATAAAAAACGAAAGTTTCATATCTTCTCCGAGACAGAATGACAATCAAGATTAGCTAAAAAAACATAATGGCACTTGGAGGAGCTAAAAGAACTCGGTGCATATCTATTATCGATTCAACAGCTTGTAAACAGACAGACATGTTCAAGTAACAGATTAACAAACTCGATCATACAAAAAAGAACACCATTGAGTAAGAGATTCAATCTTACAGGAATGGACACATCTAAGATGAATCTGGCTCTGATACCATATGAAGAGTCTCAAGTTTCTATAAAGAGCCTCAGTGTCCATTAGTAGTATGAATGTACAGAGTTGCCGTTTATAGATAAATTATAGATGAGAAAAAAAATAGAAATAAGTCACATATTCGTATACTATACTCAAACTTACCATAAAATACAAGATATTAAACGTACCCTTCTCATATATACTGATTAAAATATATACTTTCCATATTAACCTGATAGACAATATATAATTTTCTTTCAAGCCAAGGTTGGCCTGGACCGATGCCAACCCTAGTCAGGGTTTTAAGTGTGTCACACCTATTATAGTGAGTCCAACTTTTCAGCCTTGCGAAATCTAATTTATGTTTGGACTTGGGTTCCAAAGTTTACAGGTCTATCACCTATTGAATAGCACGATCATTAATTTGTAAAAAAAAAAAAAAAACTTTAAGCATTAGGAGTGTCTATCTTTTGGACCGTTTTAACATTAATTTTTGGAAAAATTACATACATATTCGTTATATTTTGTATTATTACAGATGTATCAAATAGTTTTCGTTATTACATGTCTATCCGTTTTTTACCTTTTATAACGTAATTTTTTTTAAAAAAGATGACTTTACCCTTTTTCGGGTGTTGAACAACTGAAGTGAATGGTGTTTCAAATGTTCAACATCCGAAAATAGCCTGAAAGTTTAACGTTCACATTCACATTTTTGGATGTTCAACATCCGAAAATGTGACTGCGAAATTCCATAAGGTTTCGAGTTATTTTCGGACAACCGAAAATGAGATTGTGAACGTTAAACTTTCGAGCTATTTTCAGATGTTGAACATCCGAAAAACCCTTCAATTCGGTTGTTCAACACCTGAAAAAGGGTAAAGTCATCTTTTTTTAAAAAATTTGCGTCATGAAAGGTAAAAAATGAACAGACATATAATAATAAAAACTATTCGGTACATCCGTAATAACACAAAATATAATAGATATATATGTAATTTTCCCTTAATTTTTAAAAGATCCTGTAATTTGCTCTGATTTTGGAGCTCGAAATTCACAGATACGAGGGGAAAATATATCTATAACATTATAGAACATGTTTGAAGTCTTAAATCTCAAGCGCATGAATTGACCTATCAAGGTAATAGTTTTGTTGGGACCTATACTAATCGGCAGCGCTCTTGCAATAATGCGGATTACACAACACAATATAAAGTATAAAGTGCGCATGTGTGTATGAGTGGGGGACAATACACAAACAAAAGAAAAGCACGATGAATAAAGGTTTAACGTGATTAACTTTATGGGTTACTTCCACGGGATAGAGCCAAACAATCCACCATATAAATTGAAATTATAAGGTTTTAATGTAGCAAATACCTTCTTTCAACAAGCCTCCTCTTTCTAAATCACAAGACTATCTTTAAAAGCTTATGGTTCTCTTTAAGATTTTTTCTTTCTGTGCTTTCTTTCTTTCTTTCTTTCTCCCTTGCATTTCTCTTGCTTCTCTCTATTTAGATTTAACAGGCTTCGGCCCAAAAGTTAAAAATTGGACTTGATCATCTGACTTTTTTTTTTTTTTTTTTGTCTTCCAAAGAGATGTCAAATGATTCTTATTTATAGACTTCCCAAAGACGAGTCATTTGGTCTCCAAGTCAATTGGGTACTATACCCCCACTAACTGGGGGTTATGACCAAATATATCCCCCCGCATTTCATGAAAATACCATGGGGGTCCCTGCTCTGCATGGGATGGGATACTTCAAACAATAGTTTCATGAGGAGGGGCCATATTGACTTGGTGGGGTGCTGCATTCCGACCATATGTATATTGAGATATCTGGCATCATACACACAATAATTTACATCACACTTCCTTTAACCGATGCATAAGGAACTTATTTCATTTCTTCCTCCTTCTCACTTGAAGGGTTTTGCCCTACACTTAGCTTTGAAGTGACTATCAAGTGGGAATTACTACAGGAGAAAATATATCATTAAAGTAGATGTCGTTTTCATCTAAAAACCTTTCGTAACCTAGCACACCCACCTAGTGCTTTGCTTGTGAACCCTTCTCTTCAGTCTTCAATCTGAATATCCACTTGTTATTGAGTATCTTCTTTCTGTTTTTGGCAACTCTATCAAGTCATAAGTGTTGCCCTTATGCGTAGCTTTAACCAACTCCTCTTTATGCTCATTAGCATGAGCTTTCTGATTTATCATTTACCCCCACCGATTACCATGATAGATTCCAATGAGGAGTACCTTCTTGAGGGTTTAAGTTCCTTGGAGGACCTTCAAAGCTCAATCACAAGTGGCACTCCCAACGCATGTTGCTCCCCTACTCCATATCACCTTGCATGACATGTCACTCTCATGGGATTCTTCTTCTTGCATGTCTCCCTTGTTTTCATCGTATACCATGGTGGGAGGAACTGTAACAAGACCAAGCATACTACAACTTCCTCGATGCTTTAATGGTTTGTGTTCTTGAAAGATCATTGCGATACTCATCATTGTTATAAGGATATCATTGGCTTGTTGCCGAAATCTTATCCAACTGCTCTAAAAGAGTGCTACTCATTTAGCAGGCTACTTATGAGTCACTTTTTTTTGAAGTATATAGAGACCTTCCTCCGAACACAAAATTTTTTACTTACAGCTCAAAATACAACAGTTACTCAATTTTTAGCAAAATATAGAGTTACATAGAATGCATTAGCTACCTTAGAAACACTTGAAAATACTAATACATGACTCCAAATTGACCCCAGGACAATTCCACTCAAATCGACACCCTGGAGATTGAGAAAAATACTACAAAATGCCTATAGAATACAATTTCATCGAAACATGAATTAATACAAACGCTTAAAATATAAGATTCACATAAACCCAATCTCCATGTACATAAGCAAGAACCAAGTATGTGTATTTAACTTAAAAGACGTGAAGCTTATGTTGCTCAATTTAACCAAACTTCCTCCTAAGATTTAATCAAGGGAAATGTTTCTACGTGACCTCAACAACATATAAGTTATATGCGATCCTACTTCTTAGTCGTTCGATCCGAATCGAATGGTTAGGATTGTTCATACCACATTGTTACGTCAAATATTATTTTATTTTTCGTATGTTTTCTACAAAATATTTTTTGATGAAATTTTAGGCCTCCCATCAGAAAATTAGGGAAAACTTGCAAGAAAAAAAAGAAAAAAAGAAAAAAAAAAAAAAAAAAAAAAAAAAAAAGGTACAGAATAGATGACCAAAATGCCACTGCAATTTTTAGGGGTATTATGGTCATTTTTCATCACTGTTAATATTTTTTAATATTTTTATCATGTGCACCCTGGTTAGATCTATGCATGTCCTAACTTTTGCTTCAAAATTATTGTAGAATAAAAATAACAAATAAAACACTATAAGCCGTCTAATCAAGATCCAATGGGATCCAATGGCTAAGTGCTAGCTTGTGACATTGTGACTCAAGCCATCTCAACCATCTACTCAAATCTGATGGCTGAGACAAAAAGTCACATAAACTACATATGTGGGTAGGGTCGCATAGAAAAAGCCCTCCCTTTAACTATACCCTTTACTATACGCACTACTGATATTGCAAGATCATGGATCAAAATCAATCACATATAGAAAGTATACATCGAGAAGCTTATAGCCACACAATAGGTTTTCTAGAACATGAATTTCTCAAGTATAGAGTGCTATGAAGATCATGTGTGGGATGGAGCGAGATATGGTGCATGTGATGATCAAATGAGAGGCCAATGGATGGAGCAATTTTGGCATAGTAAGGGCTAGTTAAAATTAGTTTCTAAAGATGATAAGGAACACTTATTATTCTATGATGATAAATCTCAGAAAATTTCAGTGAAGCAAAACTCAGAAACGATGAATATAAGCCACATGAAAGTGAGATATAGTAAACTAGGCATGTAGGCAAAGCTTTAAGGCATGAAAAAGATTGAGATAAATGAACTTAGGAGAGCATGAGGGGAATTACTTTGATGTTGGGTTGAATTTATAGCAAGAGAAGGATGACAAAATGATGAAGAAAGGATGCCTTTGACTTGATCTCAAGCTTGGGCTCCAATGGCATCCATGGTAAGGGGGGCTTGCCTCTTCTCTCTCCTTTTCTCTCTTAGAAATTTCCTTACTCTCAAGGAGAGGGGAGTATCTCTCTTGGAGTTTTGATATTCTCCTTTTGTGTTATGATAAAGCTAGGATTAAGAAGATTATGTAGGAGTTTAATTTGGGGGCATTTATGAGATAGATTTTGAGCCATGGATTAAGGACATGCAAGGGATGAGAGGGAGCTCATTTTCGTAGCTATGCAACTCACACAATGACTTATCATAGGTGCAGTTGTGAATTGTTACAATTTTATTCTCTTTAACCCATATTTCATCTCCAAATTTCCTTCATTAAGTGTGCATTTGAATTTGAACTTTGAATTCTCATGATTAATATCCAAGAAGAAAAGAAGGAAAATGGAGTGACCCACCTTCTTACTCTGCCTCATTCCCTCTCTTACTTAAACTTTATGTAAATTCATAGTTGATACTCTAATTTTCTTACAGTATGTTGCGAGCCCTCGCACACTTCGTGTCATGGAACACTCTTTGTTCTTACCGCCAACCAAATATCTTGTTCCAGATGCTTGGTTCTCCTTCATCAAGAGGCTCTCAATCTCCCTTGGTTGTTTTTTTTCCAGGATGGTATGTTTCTCAAGATGATCTCTACTCTCTTAGATGACAAGTCTTTCTCTCTCTTTATATGCAGAGGCTCTTGGTTCTCTCTAGGATATTGTCTTCAGGGGATCTATCTTCTACTTTGAGTTTCTCTCTCCCTCCCTATCTCAAGGTTTTAAAGGCTTCAAGGGAAAAGTCACAAGCTGGCTTGAACTCTTCCAAATTTATTCCAAAGAGGTGTCAAATGACTTATAGGCTTTTCTTATAAACTTCCCAATGATTTCTCCCACAAGTCATTGGTGTGATTTGCTCTTCTGGTTCTTGCTCTCCAAGTTATTTGATCCACTCTCTTTAATATGGTCCCTCCACTTAGAATTCATGCCCAAAGAGTTATCCTTTTTATTGAAATACCATCACCTTTAGGGTCCCTCGTTTGTTAAAATTACTAGGCCGTTCCCCCCTCCTAACAAGTTTCCCCTGTAGTTTCAATGTAGATTAATTTGTTTCTTTATTCAATTCTCTCCCCCATGTCTCAAAACTTCTCCATGGGGCAAGAGACACGCAGAAAGAAATTTCATTTGAAACTCTGGTATACATCTTACAAATTCACAACTTCTATAAATAAATAAATAAAAAGCAAATTTGCCTTTCTAAGCTAGATTTGACATTATAGTCTCTAATTTGTTCTAAAATGTTATTTTTTCATTAAAATTTCTAGGCTAACTGATTTTTTTCTTTATTATTATTAGATTTTTCATTATTATTAGATTAAAATAAGACTAAGATAATGATGATTACTAGATTGCTCGTTAGGTTGAGAAGGTTATAAACCCAAAATTTTAACTCTTAAAACTAATTAGGGTCTTACTTTAGCAAATACACAGATTTGTCCACGAGAGAACAAAATTTGTTCAGTTGTCCTTTTATTCTATCTGCTTTCTAAACTCTATTTTTTAATTTCTTTAAGCACATTTGGTTCGCGGTAAATTGTCCTCTCTTAGCAAATCAGGTTCCCTTGAACTAAAGTTCATGGAAATAAGTTTCTCGAGTTCGTTTTTCATATATTTGTAACATATCTGAAATTCCCTATGGAATCATTTTTTTTTGTTTGGTAAACTTGGGGAAATATCCTTTTAAAATCTTGTAAGTAACCTGTTTTGAACCGTTCATTCCTCGATTGTACATTGATACATATAGATTTAAGGAGATTTTTGAAAATAAAATAATCATCCACGGTAGGACTAAAAAATGGACAACTCAGATCATTTATTGATTTATTATTATTGGTAGGACTACCGAAATAGCCCTCCCTTATATACATCCCGTAGTACATCGCTGTTATTTTTTTCTTTTTTTAACTATAACATTAACTATGCACTAATGTTTGGCAATATACAAAATTGACCTATAACACCTGTTCGGATGGATGATTTGATTCAAGTGGAAAGCTATAAAAAGACAAGATTTAAAAAAACAAAAAAATGACTTAAAAGAACAATTGAAAATAGTGAGAAGAAATATGATAAAATATAATGACAGAAGATATTGCCCTTGATAGAGTGAAATGTCATACCAAGACTTGTAGCTAACCCCATTAGTTAGGATGAAGCTTGAAAAATGATGAAAAGCTAGTTATACACTAATATAACTAGCAATGATACCCAGACCTAGCAATTAAGAAGTGAGGGATAAAAATATTATACATATATCACACCCACACAATGAATGCTATTTTCAGCCATCAAATCCAAATGAACAGCTAGAATAACTTCAATCTTAATATCACAAGTTAAAACTATTTTATAAATCATTTTGGTGTGAAATTTAGAGCAATTGCTCACTTCCCATCTGGGCACACCCAATATGAACAAAAAAAAAGAATAATAGTAATAATAATAATGACCAAACTATCCCATACTTGCATTATTGATTTAGTCATTTTTTTAAAAAAAAATGTTTCCATTTGTTTTTTGTTAAGTGCATCCTGTGCACCCCTACAAAGAATTGACACGCCTAAATTTAATATCAAGATCCTTTATTAAAAAAAACTTAACAATACAACAGTGTAGATGTGACATTATGATAAAAGTTATCCCAGTTGTCCATTTACATCGGATGGCAAGCAATAGCAATCGCATATGTTTTATACAGGTGATCTCAAATATAAAAATTTCCCAAATCAAAGGGTTTATCATACAATTCAAAGAGGCAATTTACAATTCACAATAAACTATCATCATGAACAACAGTTTACAAGGATTTCTCGTATATAAGGATCAGCAATTTACCTTTCACTTGGTAATCTAGAAAACATTTTATTTTATTTTTGAGCACGTAAGATCTCTATTCACGCATCAAAATAAGGAACTTGACCAAGTAAAATATAAATGCATGGCTCCTCTCAATTCAAAAACACCACTCTGAATGAACTGATTATCAGTCAACTCATATTTCATCTATGATTGGCTAGCTTTGGTTTTTCGTGCTCCCTTGCTTCAATATATATATATATTTGAGGAGGATGCTATATGGGCATTGGGCTCTATGCCAGCCTTTGAGCATTTCATTGAAGTTGCCTCCACATTTCTCTATATGAGACCGCTATGCTTCGTGCATTTATGCTGGCATTCAACGTTATCTGATCCTGAAGTCTTCCATCAAGTTAGGGCTTATATTTGGACAATACACAAATCTAGAAACCTCGAAAAGGAGCAACCCCAACGTCCAATAGGATAATAGTTCAATGGGCTGGCTGTTTGATGATCCGCTGTTCTCTGGAACATACTAATCAACTGTTCTTGCTACAAACAAAAAAGTCGACATCCAAATTCTGTCCCCAAGGGCCATGTTATTGAACTTGTTAAGTTGCAAACTTGCAACTACTATCCATGAAACTAAATGCCGACATAATTGTTTGTCAAAATATTATTTTAAGACTTCTTAGCTCTTAACATCAGATACTACTCACTTTTCAAATAAAAATAAAATAAAATCAGATACTACTCTATCAAATACCAAAAGCCAACGTACTATTCAATATGGCAGATCTCACATTCTCAAAGTACAAGCATACACCCATAAGAAACCTAGGATATCACACCATATTCCCTTTTGAAAGTGGGTTTTATTCATGTCTAGTGTAAACCATCAAAAGCTTCCAAATTTTTTAAAATCTGCCAAAAAAATAAGAAAAGAAAGAAAAGCACTGATATGAATGAAATAGCACCCAACCCAATGACCACCAAACATACAAATCATAGCCATAAATGCAGTTATAGATCACAGTAAACATTTATTCCCAAACTTAAACTACACGAAACAATAGAAATCCATACACACAGAATACGAACAACATTCAAAATCAAAAAATCATTAGCAAGCATGTTCGTCAAAGTTCTGAGTTTTCTTTAGCTATAGAGTCCATAAGTTCAATAAAACAGTGGCTTACAACTATAATTTTAATAACACAGCAATCAAACATCCCAAACTCATGCAGGTTCCTCAAGAAATCCATAACAAAAGCACTATTTCAGAAAAGCTACATCTTTGGATGAATTCATCCAAACCGAGCTACGTGTAAAAGAAAATAAAATAAAGTGAACATATCTCCATATCCCCTGTTTTTAGGTTTCATTTCCCAATAAACCTAAAGTTTCAAAACATATCGTAGGACATGGTTATCACGTATATTATATCTTCTAACCACCTAGACCAAATTTACTCACTTTGACCCTATTGTTTTTAGCCCAAACAAATCTTAAAAAGACATACCCTTTGTAAACCTCTCTCTTCACATGATTCTCCTAAAACTTCTCTCTCTCCCATGATTTCCCCCCAACTCTCTCTCTCTCCTCATGTCTCTCGCTCTCTCTCCACAACAATAGTTTGCTACTGGGGATTGGGGTGAGAGAATAATTTGTATAGGGAGATACTCCTCTAGAGAGAGAAAGCCCTATACTCCTCTTGGGCATTTGTTTAAGGAAACACTCCTCTATAGAGAGAGATTTCTATGCAATTGGGAATTTGGGGTGAGAAAAATCTGGTCTACAAGGTCTTAAAGAGAGAGAGAGAGAGAGGGAGCTCTAACATCTTGGGCATTTACAGAC